>BMAO01020533.1:303344-445722 GCA_019973975.1 Trichonephila clavata
TGAGACTCGTAAATAATGTGTGTACTCTTTATACAGTGAGAAGACATTAAAAAATCATTGTCAATTAAAATTGTTTTCTTTTCAATTTTTGTGATTTAAATATCCTGTAAAAATAATGAAAAGGAATTTAAAATCCGAGCTACCCAATCGGTACATACAGAAAATTTATAAAAGTACAGTATAGTTAAAAGTTTGATTATTTGGAATAATACATTAAATTCAATAATTTTATTTCCTTGGGGCCGGTTGGGTGGCTGGTTGGTTTGTCTCTGACCTTCTGCACCAAAGGTTGCGCGTTCGTACCCGCCCAAGTCGGTGGATTTTCCTGATGCAGAAAATCGACAGCAGCTATGTCGTATGATTATACGGCATGTAAAAGATCCCTAAAGTGTCTATTTGGCTTGGGGGCTCTCGGAAAAATTAAATCCTAGTACAGGTTCGCATCGTCAGAGCTCAGGTGCCTCCCTCTGGGGAGGAAACTGGGGCCCAAATTACTTGTGGCGATTGGTAGCCGCTTATATGATGCTGCACTAAAAAGAGATGCCAACTTTCGGGGAATGCCCTAGGTGTACAAGGTAAAACAATAATCCAGAGCCCATTAGAAATTTTTTTAAAATGTTTCCTAGGGAGCAAAAATTCAAACAAATGTTATTACTGCTATATATTATAAAGCGGCTAACACAGCAGACCTTAGTGTTAATAAAAATCAAATCAAACCAAATTTAGCCCAGCTATATAGTATCTTAATCAGACAGTTAAAGCTAATATAAATTTAAACATTATATATTGGGTTGGAGATAATTTATATACTAAAAATTTTTACACAAACAGTTCCGAATGTAGTGTTGATGTATTGCGTCATGTAAAATAAATTTTTTTTTGGTATGAATATATAGAATTTATTTCTATTTTTAGATAACTCTTACTTGTTTCTACAATTTTAAAAACATAATTGTATAGTGGCTTTTTAAAAAATTTCCTCTAAGTATAAGAGTATCCCAATGAAATGTTATACTTAAAATATTTTATTGTGTATCACATGATGGATACCCAAAGAAGAAAATGTTATAAATGTTTTCAAATTTGCTTTGTTTTTAAGCATTGAACTCTCATCTATGATGCTTTTTCATGGAAACAAATAGAGAATGAAAGGTAAAGTGATATTCTACATAAGAAAAAACTAGTTATTTCAAAAAAGATTTCGAAATAATGAATTTGCATTAATATTCACTGGATTCTACTTACGTGTGGGTGAAGCTCTCTTTCTCCCTGTAGTCTCCACCCTCAAAGAAATGATCGTTTGTTGAGTGGAAAGAAGAGTGACACTAGGAACTTGGGGAGATTCTGAAAAATTCATGAAATTACATAATTTATTGACACGACTTGTAATTCATTAATTTTACATTTGAGTAAAGGGCGGATTTCTCATTTTAATAACACCAGCATTTTAATGCAAATTAATTAGAACAAAGTACAGAAGCATTTGTCCTATTTATTACTTGATTCAACTTGTACCCGCCTAGAAGCTTCTTGATCAGTAACATGGCTCATGTAAAAGGTAAAAAGATAAGTGAAAACTTTATTATGTATTTATTTCACACATTCAGACTCATTTCGTCATAAGGTATCTTACATTCAAAAGAATTGTTACGTGTTGCATAGTCTGAAATTATTCCATCTCATATGAATGTGATGGATTGTATTTTGTGAAAAAGATATTTAGTAACATGCTCAATATGTAACTATAAAGGGAAAATTATGTTGAAAGGGAAATATATGAATATTAATTGCTTTTAATTTTTTATGTACAAATTCTACGAGCAAATGAAAAATTGAACAAAAATTGTTCATAAAATGTTAATTCATAACACATAAAAGTTAACTAAATTTTGGAAATAAGTATAACTCTAAATTTTTAGCATTTGAATATTGTATTTTATATATAATGTAAATATTGAAATAATGCTCATACTTTTATATTAGTGTACACACACCCATAACTTTATGCTCCGCGAAAGCTTAGAAGCATGTGATATCAGTACCATAATGAAAAATTTAAAGAAATAATTTTGTTTTTACTTTAATCTCAATTTATTAAAATAAAAACATTGGAGAAATGAATTTCAGCAACACATTATTAATCTTTGATATCACATAAAATACGGGATTATCAAAATTTTGAAAAATACGAGAAAGATTTTAAGACAATCCACAAGTTGTTCTATTTTTCAATTCCTACTCTTGTTTCACTTACTTCCTATATATATTTGTTTACATATCTCTTGTTCAAATTTTCAATCGTTAATAAAATACTTTCTATTTTACCCATTCAAGTTCGAATACATTTTTTAAAACCTGTAGTGGATCACACTTGATCTTAATTCAGTTTTTTCAAATATTAATTCATTAATTAAATTTTATTATTTTTATTTTATATTTATCCTGTGTTATTTCTGTTGATGCTACAACTGGCTGCAACAGATAGCGCCAGTACGTTTTTCTAACAAAGTAGGAATTGGCTTAAAAATTTTTTTTTTGTATTACTTGTTTCTTTTCGCTCGTAAAAAAGCTCACAAAAAAACTATATACCCATTATATACCCCACAAAAAACCGACACTTTTCATTTGTATTAAGACAGCAAATTCACCAGAAATTGTCTTTTTGATTGAAAACTTAGTTACTATTTTAATATAAATTTTCACACACTTTTGACAGTAGCGTAACATACACCCCCGCATCACGGGGGGCCCATAGCCTGATCGCCGCCAATTATCTACCCTTAGTAAAATCCAACTTGGGGGCCCAAATCCTGACTTTGCAGGGGGGCCCAAATGTTCTCCGTTACGCCTCTGACTATCGAATTACGAGTGTCTATTCGTACAGTAGCAAACCCCCGTTAACCCTTTTGCTTGCGGAATATATTTAAGAAAAACGTGCCAAAAATAGTATTATTTTTTTCTTTTAATTTTGTTTATTGTCATCGTCAAAATGCTGAAAATAGATTTTTTTTTTTTAAAAAACAACTTTTTAAGTGAAATTACTATTATATTCGATATTTTTGCATATATTGGAAATATTAAGGAATTACAATAATTTTTGTTTAAATTTTAGTAATATAAATTTAATGACATAATTTTGAAGATAAACATAATAAACTAATACACAACAATATTATTATTTATATCAATTTTAAGGAATTCCTTGTCCCTCAAAATCCTCTGAATTTCACAAATCTCTTACAGTGTGGTATGTACGAACTGCAAAATTACAAAAATCCGACAAATGGGGCTAAGCTACCGAACTTTTCATGGGACGTATCGCCATGCATTGGAAAAATTGTAAGTACCATATTATGCATTACGCGAACTGAGTCCAGGCTTCATGGGTTTGAAAGATCAATTTTCTTTGCCGAACTCAGCTCGGGCATTCCAAAATTGATGTATTCGTGTTGCTCGAATTCAGTTCGGGAGTCACAGGTAAGGGATTAAAGAATTATTAACATTAACTCATTCACTAATCAATTACAAATACCTATTCATCTACTATGTATTTAACTTTAAATCATAGAAGAAGTACATCAAGAAAATTTTGAGGAAGGTTATAGGCTCTTAAGGGAGAAAAAAGTTTTCATATAAAGAATGTAACAACACCTTTATGTTGTAATATCCAATCCTACCTCCGTAAGATGTTTTGACGAGTACGGGATCTGAGGCTGGACCGATACCAGCTCTGGTCATGGCCTGCACTACGACGGTGTAACTGGAAGACTCTTGAAGACCACACACTTCGTACTCTCTAGAAGCACTGGCCTCCAGGCCTGGGTTAGCAAGGGAGAGGGAGACGGGCAGGATCTTGTAGGTGAAGGGAAGGGACTCCGTGGAGCCGTGAGACACCCTCTTGTAGCCGATGGAAAAGCCGATGATGTCGCCGTTCCACTTGTCCACAGGAGGAGGCTGAAAAATAAAATTGAATACGAACGGAAATGAACAAATAATAACATCAGAAATCAAAATTTCAGGTTATAGAAATAGTTTGATTTTTAAAGCGTATAACTTATTTAAGAACAAGATAGCAGAGGACCCACCGAAGAACTTTTGGTAGTGAAACCTTATGTTAAATTAGCTATATATTATTTGATCAGCATCACACTCCAGCTACATGCTCATCTAGTAGAAAGGAAATTATAATTTTAACCCATAATCAGATAAAAATAAATCTAAATTAACATAAAACATAAGATTATTTAGATGGGAGATTGTAATGGTTAATAAATAATAACATTCCAAAAATAATGAATTATACTTTGGAAAGAATATAGAATTAAATTTGAAATGCATATCTTGTTGTTTCTAATGTCACCCAATCGACGCCCACGAAATTATTTCCAAGGGGTTTATATTACGTCTGTCGTTATCCGTAGTTTTGAGCACCATGCAGGTGACAGTACGTTTTGGCGCCGTTCCATTTCGATTTTAAAGAATTTCTTAGAGGGTGGTGTCAGAGACCTCTTTCCCCCTTACATGAACCTTCCAAGAGGACTTTCTTCTCACGCTTATTAAAATTGCCTCCACACACATCCCGCACATTTACAAACATCCATGCCTTCTCCGGGATTCGAACCCATGAACTACCGCACAGCATCACAAACCACTATACCATCTGTATACTTTATGTAGTTAATATATGAATTACTTTTTGCAAAACATTGTCATAATTCACCAGAAAAAAATAAAAAGTGAAATTCTTAATTATTTTTGAAGAGTGATTATACGAATGTTCAAAGCAAAAAGCAAAAATATTTTATATTTTCTATTCTTGAAAAAGTAATAATACTTGAATAAGTTATGGAGTATTTGTTTCCATAAAACTTAATATTCTATATATTTTTTGTATTTGAAAAATTATTAATCCACACACTTTGAAGTTATGAAATACATTTATTTAAAAAAAGAACTCTTAAAATAATAAATAGATGGTTATGCGTATGTGAGGTTTTATGTCATTAATTCCTTTCATCATGTTCTTTGATTAAAATGCATTGAATATAATTATACTAATAATCCATACATACTAATAGTCTTTACTAATTATGCAATTTTAGAATCCATGATTTTATTTAGAGATTGAAAGGAAGAACATATTATTCATTAATTAAAACATTTAATAGTATTGAACTTAATTGAATACGTCTAATTAAAATTAATATGAAATCAATGCTTTTTTTTATTATAATTCTTTTTATCTCTAAATGGCAAATATTTCGGTACTGTGGCACGAATTTTAATAAATAAATATTGAAATTGTATACGTTTGCACCCAACCTACCTTCCAGGAAAGTAAAAAGCCTCCTGAATCCTTGCTTTTAACATGGACATTCGTTGGGGCAGCCTCCGGTTCTTGACAGGAAAGAAAGAGTCACAAGTGAACTTATAAAACTTCATTTAAAACAAAATTCAATCATCTAAAAAAAGCTAATTTCTAAAAATAAAAATAATAATGAAATACGTTAAAAAAAGTATTTTTTTGTAGTTTTTATCTTTTTGCATTTTTTAATTTGCATTTATTTAGACGTAATTCGATCGAAACTATACCTACTTTAACTTTGTTAGCAACTTTTAACTAAATTTTGGTTCGATTTATTATATTTTGATACTTTTTAATATAATGTAATGATGATATTTTAAATTCTTTTTTTATATTATACCTTCGCGCTGTTAAGATAATTGGATCAAAGCTAAGCCCCTTTTTTTCTGTTTCGGATAATTTTTTTTTTACTTCAATTAATGTTGATGTTGCGGTTTTTCTTCTTCAGCTTATTTTTAAGGTAAATTGACTCGAACTATTTCTTTTAGATAGTTTTTACTTTACCTTATGTGTTGCTGTTTTTCATCGCACTCTTGATTTCAAAAGGTTTTTCCGCACTTGCTTTGAAACTTATAATGTATTGTCAGTATTTTTTTTATTAAAAAAAGTAGTTTTTTTATCCCCCAGTTACAAAAATATTGAGAATCAAAAATCTAATAAATGATAAAAATCCTAAAATAGGAGAATATTCCCTATAAATATAGCTATTTAAAAGAACATGAATAATTGTGATAGATCATGCATAACTCACACCTTCCTCACGGGTGGTCGCATGCACCGTGGAGGAGGCACCGCTGGCTCCTACGTCATTCACAGCCAGCACGTGGAAACTGTATGTGACGCTTGAGCGCAGGTCACGGATCACCACTGAATTCTGAGAGTCCGGCACTTTGGTTTCCGTGGGTTTTGTCAGAGCTATAGACATAAAAACACTCAACATTAGCTTTATTTTATCTTACAGTATATTCTCCATGCATCACACTGCAGATATTTCTCTATTGTAATTTATAATCTAACCACAGAAGTGATATCCACATCGCGTTACAAACATGTATGAATGAGCCAAACGCTTAAAGAATCCATTCAATACAGGTTTTCCATATACGGCCATTGCATATGCCTGAATTTTATTAGATGTCAATTACACCTTATGATGGCACAGTGAGTTTTTGAGAAAGGCATATGGTTGCTTGTAAAAGCAATTGGCCTTTGGAGTTGATATTTATTTTACTTATAAGTAAAAAAAACCAGTTATAATATAAATAAGAATAAAACGTAATTTAGTTCTGATTGTTTAAAATTTGGAAACATCAAGGATGCCAGTCTTTATTTGTTTTTCTTATATTCTGAAGCAGCTCCCTTCGCTACTTATCTTTCCTTTGAATATTTAGACTCTTCACTTGTAAACAATTGATGTTATTGAAATTGTTATGATCGTGCCATAGACTAATCCGCCTAAGGATTGAAAGAAAAGGCAAAAAAGATGAGTTTATTTAAATAATTAATCCCAATATCCATGTGCTAATTCAACGGTTCATTCAATTTTAGACTATGAGTACCAAAAATAAAAACCATCGTTTATGATATATTAAATATGCACACATATTTTCATAGTAATTTTTCTTGAAATGTACGTTTAGTGAAGTACATATTATACATACTATGTAATTAAGTACATATTATACGTACTATGTAGTTAAGTACATATTATACATACTACGTAGTCAAGTATATATTATAAAGTACATTAGTGAAATACATATAAGTTTCTTTTACTAGTATTCGAACATTTTATGTTTATCTAAGCAAGATCGTCTAAAAATATTTTGATACAAATTGTATAAGAACTATTCAGCTTATAAAATTAAAAAGTACTAATTAAGCAGTTGAAACGAGTTTAAATCCCTTCTACCCTATGGCCCAACTAAAGGTGTGGAAGGAATTAAAGGATCATTCGACATGATAAATTCCAATTATTTTATTTATCAACTATAATCGACTCAGACACAAATAACACTATAAATAGTACAATTCAGTCAAGCAACAGAGGGAAGAGACGAGATTCGCGTTTGGGGAGAAAAAATATGATAGTCACTTTATATAGTAATGTGATTTTTCCTTAATATTACTTAACACAGAAGATAAGTACTTAATGACCGCCTAACGACTTCAACACTTTAAACATCAACGTAATATGAAGTTGACAGTACTTGACTTTAGGCAGTCTTCTAATCAATTCAACTTATCTTTCACCCTTCCTGAGTATAATCTTTCACAAGGACTTTCAAACCAATTCTGGTAATCTTCACCTTGTAACTATCTTGTAACCTCTTGTCAACTAAACTTCTAACTTTTTAACTTTCTGTTTACCTATTCTCTTCACTTCCAATTCACTAACTCCTTAACTCGCGAAGTAGGAATATGTATAATAAACTTAATTTGCATATCACGTTTCCTTCTTTAGGAGAAGATTGGTAATTTTTGCTGGCCCAAAAGGACTGTTAATAGAAGGTCGCGTATAGATCCGTCATACAGTTACCCTTAGCCAATTTTAATTGCACCATTTTTTATTAATGTGATTATTGTATGAATTGCAGAAATACAGTGTTAGTGATTTTTTAAGTTTCTTTTTCTCTTAAGGATGTCTTTTTATTACTTGGGTAATAATTACTCATCAAATTTTAAAAAGTTTAAATTTGCCGATTTAATGAAATTTTTGTTTAACAAATTTTATGAAAAACCAAAATATTGATAAATCCTCAGTTCAACAACTTTGCATGTAAATGAGACGTAATTAGACTTTCAATGAACAAAGACAGATATTTGATTTGACAATGTTCTTGTAATAAAGATAAATCGTCTTTGAAAAAATAATACTGATCTTATTTAAATATTTAATATATTTATAAGAAAAAAAATTACCAATGCCGAGTCAATTGTCTGATTCAACTTTTAGAAGATAAGTGAAAAACTTTAAGCAAATTAATAACGAGTCAAAATTTATGAGATATTTACAAACAACCTAATTTCTTTAAATGCCCTCTAGCTACAAACTTTGGGGAGGGAGGGGTATAAAGTAGTTAGTTTATTTAAAAATGAGAAAAACTTTAAAGTAATGAATCAGTAACATACATAAGTATTATTTTAATATCGAAGTTAAGGTATTAATTTGCTTATTACAATAAGCTATATATTAAATATTTCTTATTATTCACCTCATAAGAAAACTTAGAATGATATGCAAAAATAATTATCCTAATTTTTATCAATATTTCCAATTCACGGATGATAGATTTATATAATTTTGTAAAAATAGGATATTGTTTTAAAGAATACTCTAAAAACAATCTGTTAAAAATTCTTTGAAAATCATTAATTTCTTGTTATGATGCGTTGTTTTTCTTTAATTGAAAACTGAGAACAAATAAAGTTTGAGTAAAAAAAGTCAGTCGTTTGCAGTATTAACTAAAAAAATCGTTTGTAGTAAATGAAAGTAAAAGAAAAAAATTTGGAGTAATAAATATGTGAAGATAAAGATTTATAAAATTCCAACCGAAAATTAAAAAAATATAAATGACTTAGAACTTACCATCTTTTCTTTTGTAACGAACAATGTAATATTTTAGAGGACTGTTTCCATTGTACGGTTGTTTCCATCTTAGTCGCACACTTTTACACCAAATTTCAGAAACATGGAAGTTCAGAGGCGTACTAGGTTGTTCTAAAAATAGAACAAATATTAAAAATTAGTACCATTTATTAAAGTTACAATTTTGAAACTAAAATGCTAGTAATTAATGTGAGTTCTCAGAAAATTGGACGTATATTAAAAATATTTTTAATTATTTTATTTTTTGTTGAATTTCTTCCTTCATTATAATGGATTTTAAATATTTCTTCCACATATATTTTTATTTTACAATTATTTTTTTGTTTATTTTAATTTGTTTTTTTCCTTATTTGTAAAGGATTCATTTAATATAAATCATCATCTATAAATATACAGACATATTTAAATTAAATTTTTGTAAAATAATCCTTTGATTTATATCTCTCTAAATTAATTTCCTTTTTATAAAATCACTTTTGAAGATAATTATATTTATAAATGCTATCTATCTCTATTGTTTTGGATTTTTACAAGAAAGCTTGTAAACTACTTTTTGTTACTTTTGTTTATTAGTTATTAAATTTTACAAATTAATTTTAGTAATTTGAAATTCCTACATACTTTTAAGTAACTAGATTCCTTTTCTTACTATTCTTACAATAGGATTATGGAGATTTATATTTTTAGAAATTAATTTGAAACTTTGAAAAAAAATTTTAACTGTATTTTTTAATCTAATTTAGATTCTAGATCATTCGGATTAAACAAAATTAAGGTATGCAGCTAAGCCCTCAGTAAAGTAAAAAATAAATTTAACAAGCAAACAAAATAGTATTAAAAATAAAAGACTGAAATTTCTTATTGTAGTTAAGTGTATCATATGAAAAAACATATGTTAATTTCAAACATTTATTAATTAAATTAAAATTAAAATTTAGTATTTGTTACATAAAATAACTAAGCAAAAACAAATGCTTTTATTGAAAGGGATAAACCTAATTTTTTTTCTATATAAACCTCGCTCTTCGTTAGATTTTTTTCCGATCAGTTCCTCTTGTAATATGGCATCTGCTTCTTCAATGTCACCGTATGAATTGATCACCCTGTAGAATAACCATATCGAAAACATCCTCAAACCTAGTTTCAAAATTGAATAGAAAGCCTTTAAATGTTAAACGTAGGTTTAAACGACATGCTCCTGGCAATTAATCTGTGACAAATTGGGAAACTGGAAAAATTCGCAACGTTCAATGCTCTGCTTCATTAGCTTACTTCTGGCAAGAAACGCTAAAATGATGGACTTAGCGTGAATGAAATTTAGATGGCCACCTTGTACCTGTGAATTAACCTCGTTAAATTTAGAAAAAAAATCTGTTAAATGGTTTTCCACTTGATTGAATTTTCTTTTAAAATTGGATCTTATCATCCCAAAGTTCTAAAACACTCTCAAAAAAGTGAAAACAAACATAAGCGTTTCGAAATCCAGCGTACTTCAGTGTGATTGATGAAAGCTCTCGTCATTTTCTTGGCTGAAATTATCGCGTATTCAACGCGTTGCTTCGAAGTCAGCTTTTTGCATCAATGACTAATTGAAGAGATTCACGCAATCAACCATTTAGATTTTTAACAATTAAATACTGTCGATGGATAACGTAGCGTATTATTAACATACACATTGCTATTGTGGTAATTTTTCCAATTGATGGTCAAAACATGAACAATAAGGTATGATATACGGGGAAAAGTTAAGTGCAATCCTTTTCAGAAATTCTGAAGATACTAAATGCTTAAATCGAATTTTTTGAATAATTTTCTAAAAAGTGCAAAGCAAAATTTTGGGAATCTAATTTTTTAAATCACTTTTGCAAGACGCAAGCTTGATTGATAACGACGATGAGAAATGGGTCAGAATGATCGGAGCATTCTATCCGTAAAAACGCACATCAAAATTGATTCATTTTAGAAAAAAATCGCAAAAACTAAGGTATTGTTATTTTGTTTAAAAAGAAAACACCGTGTCCTTATGAAATAAACAGTCTGTAAGATTACCGAATCATTTTACACTGATCTCTGTACCGAAGGAAGGGTGGCTGTTTTATGAACGACGAAAATATTTCTTCCTGTCATCGTTCGGAGTCTTTACACGATAGAGTGCATTACAGAAATATACCAATCATTCACTTTAAAGTTTCTAATTAATAGTAATTTCGGAATTAAAATGGTCAAAAAATAGATTGTTCAGATTTTAGTGCCTTTGACACATTTATGCGCTTAGGAGATCGTGAGAAGATAGCCTCACACACATAAACAAATTGACACGTTTCTTTACTTTTGTAGTTTAATAGTGTAAATAGATAGATATATATAGGTGTTTATATTATAATAAAGTATTACATAAAAGCATCTGTGTATGTGAATCACTCCATTAATTGAAAACCAAAATTAAAGTCACGACCTGCTTAAATGAGAACCACTGTCATAGACCCTCATTTGCTCCTCGTGGACCCTCAACTTCTTTTTGCTCGCATGGACTTCCTGCAAGTTTTCGTCAACCCCTAGGGATCGAAATAATCACTCACACACTACTTCATTTCACTTCATTTAATATGCATACTTATTTGAAAATGTGTGATCTCTTTAGCATTAATATCTTGAAAATTAATTGACGCAGATGTTTCAAATGTTCATAATATTCAAATATGAATTTATTGCTGTTCACTTCAGCCTAACCTTTAATCTTGTGTTCCTAATTTAGCTTTTTATTGTGTTCATTAATTATGAACTTTTAAGTGGTTATCCAGATTAAATGACATCAAATTTAATGGAGTATATCAATGCAAACATTTGCAATATAAATATCTACAATATAAACTAATTTCCAAAATAAAAATAATGCACTTACCTACGACTTTCAATCTGATGGTGGCTTGACTTTGCCCATATGTATTTCTAGCTGTACAAATGTAAAGTCCTGTATCTTCAGCTGCAGTGTTGCGAATAATGACAGATGAGCTGGAATTTTCAAGAGTTGAATCTTCTTGAATTTTTATCCTGTAATATAAATAATAAATATTAGCAGTTTAATACTTATTTCTGGTAAAATAAACGTAATTATTCACGACAAAAATGAATGAATAATTCTATCTTCTGAATTAAAGGTATCCAACTACTCTAAAATTCTTAATTTTAAAAAAAATTGACAAATTGTTTTATTATTTAATTCCTACACCATCTTATTAGCTTTATAAAAATACCAAGTTTATTACTTTCCGTTAACTGGAACAAAACCTTCAAGTGTTTTAGTAAAAGCAGATGTCATTACTTTAAGCATGATGTCATACTTTGAAATTCGTTTTTTTTTTTAAAAAAAATGCTCAAACGGGCACAGCGAT
This sequence comes from Trichonephila clavata, assembly GCA_019973975.1. Classification (NCBI taxonomy): domain Eukaryota; kingdom Metazoa; phylum Arthropoda; class Arachnida; order Araneae; family Nephilidae; genus Trichonephila; species Trichonephila clavata. The sequence continues at coordinate 315,712 of BMAO01020533.1, forward strand.
TGCTTAAAAAGTTTTAAAAATAATTACCTGGAATTGTTTGTGTATGCTCTGTATAATAGTGAAAGTGTTTTAATCTTCAGATTTATCAATAACTGTTTTATTACAAAATTTACAGTACCTTATGTTAATATAATCACTGTGTTCTCTTAAGCAATTTCATGTAATAACTAAGATAAAGTGCTCTAGTGTTTGTAAAAATTAAAATATCTCTTATCCTGAAGGTCATTTCTAAAATGAATAACGTAGAAACACATCAGAATTGAAAAATTGAAAATTTGTTTATAAACTTTTAATACAGAATGAGTCGCGTTTATGTTATTTTTTGTAAAATTTTACCCATTTTTCCCCATTTTAGTAATAATAATTTCTTTTTCTCTTATTAATCTTAACATATTTTTCTTAAAATACACTATAAACGAATCTAAAAACAACAACAAAATCCCTATATCTCCATTTAAAAAAAAAAAAAGCTGTCGTAAGTAGTCGGATACCTAAAGTACATTATAAAGGTAGTTCAAAATGAAGCGACATATAATTAGAACGGATTTGAAAGTTTTGCTTCTCCGATAATGAATTAATTACCTTTGAAAATAATTATAGAATTTTTAGATAGCATAGATAATAGTTTTAAGGCAAATGGTGCTTAATTTCCTTAAGCATCTTTTAAAATATGTGTTAAATTTTAAAAAAATATTTAAAGTGACTGAAAATGTATAAAGAACACGAATACTAATTTTTACTTTTCAAGGATTTCGTATTTTTTATATCGTCCTTTTTTAGTATTGAAATAAGATTTGCAATGACATAATATTTACCTATGAGTTAAAAATTATATCACAAAAATGCAGGGATGCATACATTTATAATGTTAAATTTTTTTCTTATACGGCTGTGTTTGTATTGCAAAACAAAAATCACACCTGATAAATGAAATACGCTACAATTTTTCAAATTTTTTTAATGGAAGTGGTATTATGAGAGTTTACAAGGACAAATAAATTTTATAACATAAAATGTTTCTTTTCATTGTCACACAATGCATGGTTTCTATATTTTTATGTGGAAAAAATCAAACTCACCGATCTTCATTGATAAGAGGTAAATTTCTGTTAGCTTTGCCCCAACTGATTGTCAAGGGTATATCACCATAAACATCACATCGCAAGGTAACCGAGTCGCCTTTTCTCACGGTTTTTTCGGCATCCGAAACTGAAACACTGGGAGGGACTGAAAAGCAAAAAATAAGTAAATAAATGAAAACAATACATTTCAATAAAAATTAAGGAAGTCTTTTGATATTTGTTTATCTTTTTCGATAAATCATAGAAAGATAATTTTTTAAAAAAAATACAGATTTAAGTTTATAGACAAAATAAAATTAAAATTAGAACAAGGTGATCTACACTCGAGCAGGGGTGGGAAGACTTTTCCAGGGTACGGGCTACTTCTAATTTTTTCAAGGTGTTGCGGTCCACCAGTGGCGTAGGTGTAGTGAGCTAAAAGAAAGTGTACAATACAGTCGGACCTCCATTTTACGAACCTCTATTTTACACATTTCTCTACTTCGCAAACTTTTTCGCGGACGGAACCAAGAACATTTTACGATTTTCTTCGTAAAATAGCCTCCAAATAGTGAAATGCATTTATATATTTTTCTATCCAATGAAATTTTTTTTCTCCTATCATTCGATTTTTTCCTCCGTATTTTTTTAAAATACCGTATTTACTTGAATCTAAGTCGCACTTTCCCCCCTATCTTAATGCTACTGAATATCAAGGTACGAAGGGGGAATCGAAAATCGAAGGGGGAAATGTGTTGGATGGGGTATTTAAGCAATTACAGCTTCATGTATGTATTTAAAAGAGTTTTATTACTGATAAAATAACTAATTGTGTGTGTGTGTGTGTGTGTGTGTGTGTGTGTGTGTGTGTGTGTGTGTGTGTGTGTGTGTGTGTGTGTGTGTGTGTGTGTGTGTGTGTGTGTGTGTGTGTGCGTGTGCGTGTGTGTGTGTGTTCACTTCTTTAAGTTTTCCTTTTAAATGTATTTGAATTGCTTAAAATTGGATACCGATATATTACATTTTTAGCCTATTTTTCGATTTTCACAAAATCTTGTTGAGAATTTGGGGTGTGGCTTAGATTCGAATAAATACGGTATTTCCAGACCTTTGTTTGATGAAGCTATTATTAGGTCTTAGTATAAAGGCGGTCACCCCAAAATGTCTTGGTGGTCAACCGATCGATCGCGATCGACTTAATGCCCACCCCGGCTCAAGAGGGTTAAATACAGTTTTCTTTTCTTCCTTTCCTCTTTAAAATATCTATTTATTTTAAAGTTTTCACCTAGATTTAAAAATACTGTAAACTTAAGGAAAAAAACAAAAAGGGCTATTTTTCGTGAAATTTTATCATGTATGTAAGTTATATCATTATATTTTATTTGTTAAATTAAGAATATAGGAGTTTATTCCGACAAATATAAATGCAAGTCAGGTAAGCGTTTTAACTTCAACAGAACAATATAAAGACTTCCCGTGACACACACATTTAGCCATTTTTTCATTGCTCACCAGTTTGTACTTGCCCGCATTCCGGATCTTTCACTCATCAAATACACGTGGTTGATAACCAAACAAGTTGCTCAGTTTCCATAGTTTTGCCAGGTAAAATGTTAAAATATCAACAACTGATAATTTTTTAAAGAAAAACCGATAATTTTATGTGTGTGTGTGTGGTTTGAGTAGTACTAAAATATTTCAAAACACGAAATGAAAAATTTAAACATTCCTTTACCTTGAACTTCTATCCTAACTGTCTTTCTGAGTCCTTCCCCAACTCCATTAGCGACTTCACACGAATAGAATCCTTCATCTTCTTTCTTGACTCCTGATGTGGTCAAACTCCCGTCCTCTCCGGTACGCCATTGAGTAGCGGTCAAAGTCTCCATCTGCTGCAAGTTGAATCCTAGAAGAAAATTAACCCACATTCTTTATTTTAACGATAAATGTACACACGGAATAAAAAAAAACAGAAATAAAAAGAAATATCTTCAATAGTTTTTAGTTCCTGAAGGAATGGAAAATGGAAGGAATGTGAAAAGCATGAAACAACAGTCTTGATCATGACCGCTACCGGAAGATCCCTCTCTTGGGAACAAGTGTGCATATAAAGGACTCTTTGATATACTTGAGTTATCTTGTTTCACTTGCCTCTTTTCTCTCGAAAGTTTGCCGCCCCCTGCTTTAGACGGACATTAATTCCATCCAGCATTTAGAATAAACGAAAAAGTGTTTAATTATTTAGAAAACAGAAATTATTTGAGGGAGGATTACCTTTATCAAATAGTTAATTCAAATGCATTTGCATCTTGAAATGGAATTTTATCATATTAAACAAAATTAATATTTACTAAAAATCTTCCTTAGTATAAACAAAATTTTATCCTAACTTTTTATCAAAATAGAATCGGTTTACCAGGTTATTTCAAAATATTATTTCGTATTCGTGATTTAGATATGATGTCAAGAGTAACAATTTTGTGTTATTCACAAAATCGAAAAAGCATCCGAAATTTAATTCGCACGAAATGCTATTTTAATTTAAAATATTTGCACATTAAATATGAACAGTTATTATGATTTATTCATTTCAGGATTATAAAAGATAACGCACAACACAAATTATAAAACTTTGAAAGCATTTTTAAACTCTCCTTAACTTTTAGATAGAAACCTTATCAGTACTTGTTAAACATTTTGCTTCTACAAATCGTATATTCATTTCTGGTTTTCTGCTTAGTAAAATATAACAAGAGAAGTAAGATTGTCTTTTGCATTTCACTGGAAGGAATTGAAACTGAATTTGATTGTAATAATCAATCAAAGCTAAAAATTAAATGTTAAATTACCCTACGGTAAAATCAGGCTTATAATGCTCACCTATACCTCCACGCTGCAATTTTTAATTTTTAGCTATATTCGCCGTATAACACGTACCTTCTTTGTTACAAAGCAACCTGAAATGTACGCATCCAATGCTGTTATCTTTTGAAGGCCTTTATTCTAGTTATTATACCAGGCTTTTGAAAAATAGTATACTTCTAGAACAACATCTCTTTAAGTACATAAAGTATGTCACTTCATTTAAATAAACAGTATTTCGATCTATTTAGAAGTCTAATTTTTCATATGCTTATCTCTCTTTTTTTTTAATTTTCGAAGCTATTATTTTTATATACCAGGCGTATAACGCCCACCCGTAAATTTCGAACTTATTTTTTCAGTTAAAAGTGCACTCTTTATACGGTAGATTTCACGGTATTTACTTAGATTATTTATTACTACAGAATTGAGTTTAATAATTATAATAATTAGTATTGAACTCTCAAAACTATCTCATGCTCAACAGTTTCAAACTTCTCTAGCTTTGTGTTGTTCTACTTTCAAATTATATATATATATGTGTGTGTGTAGGCATTTATTAAAATTACAGAATAATCACTGTGTTACCATCATTGTGTTTTAAATATCAAGGAAAATTAACACTCATGCCAAATAAAGATGATGCAGAACTCTAATGATGAGCATCTTTGAGAAACAATCCAATCGTTCTCAATTACAAAGTAGAAAAAAGTAATAAATGTCTACCAAATGAGCCGAATTCTTCACTTACAAAATCATTTTATATCGCTTACATTTTTTTTTCTTCAAAAATTCACCTTTTTCAGCCATTGCGTTCGAATTATTTTATCCATTCTACTTTCAAATTTCCACGGTTGAATAACAGCTTTAAATATTTATTTCTACTATAGAATCTGAAGAGCTCATTCTTTCCTCATTATGTAACAATGTGCGATAATTGAATTGAGATACATTAAGCAAAAACTGCAAGCTCATTGAAGCTTGATAATAACCCTGATATTCGTTCCCAAATACCTATGTCCGTGACATACGCCTTACTTTTAAAATCTTTGTTCCGAATAACTCACATTTTTTTCTTTCTTATCTGTGTGTGTATATTAAACGTGTAATATAAACATCTTGCAAATTTTTGATAACTTAAAATGTCTGCAAGCACTATGAAAGAAAAATATAATTCGAAATTCTTTTTTGTAAACAAAGATTTGAAACTCGGTTTGGATCTCTAGATATTTACAAACATAAAAATCATTACATACTTCGTAATTAAAACATATATATAACATGTACCCAATGAAAATGGTTTGAACTTCCTTCATATCAACTTAAAATAATTGGGAATTACAAAAATGGTATGTATTTTTTATAAATTTATTTATTTATTTATTTTCAAACGTTTTGAACACGTTTTATTAAAATACAAGCTCTCACTTGTTTTGACATGTTTGTTCCCACAACTATTAAAACTCCCGTTGTATTATAATAATTCCTCTTTTCCCCGTTTTTTTTAATGTTCTATTTTGAAGCCTTTTATTTTATTTATTTTATCTCCATTACAAAAATAAACATTATTTAGACTAGTTACGGTTAGTGAGGGTTGTTTTATACGTTATAATTACCCGATTATATTTCTTTAAATATGTATGCCACCTTATTACTTGAAATTATAGGTAAGACAACCTTAAAATAATTACTCGCCAAATATTTATCATTGAATAAGTAATATTATAATGTTAAAAAAAAGTAATAGTTGCATTATCATAAGATATGAAGCAAAACATTACTTAAAAATTCTTAATTGCATTCAAATTCTATTGTTCTGTCACTTGTTACTGTCATTTTACTTGTTGTTTCACTTGTTACTTGTCACTTGTCACTGTTACTTACAAGCTCTTCTGGTGTAGTAATTTAATTCATTAATGCTTATAAAACAATCTTATAAATTCTAATTTTAATGCAAAGTTAAAACAGTTTTATGGGAAATATTTTCCGTAAGTATTAGTACTCTCAATACGTACAGCTTATAATTAAACTAAAAATATTTCACATAATTAATTTTTTTGAAAGATTATTAAATTAAGAAAAAAAATTCGTTTAATTAACAGATATATATATATTTAAAACGATCACATCATTCGAAAGGAAAATTGTTCAAATTACCTTTACTTCTTCGCCACGTTACTGTAGGCTTCGGCGTTCCCGCAGTCTCGCAGTTCAGTGTGACTCTTGCTCCCGACAACACAGACATGTCATAAGGTTGCCGTAACCATGTCGGAGGTACTACAATAAATTCAAACTAGTCATGAAATTGAATCATAACAGACTTGATGTATACAGATGTTGCATATGCACAATAAAGTCTACTTAGTTTTAGAATATTTAGATAAAAGAATTTCTATTAAATGGACTGGTTGATCAATAATCTAGGGGAAAAGGCATAAAAGGACTAAAAAGCGTTGAAATTTAACTGTTATAGGGTCAGAGCGTAAAAAGGCAAACGCGAAAGAAAACTGGGTTTTCGTGTCTTTTTTTCTTTGGAATTGTTTTTTAAAAACGTAACTGATACAGCGTTTAGGGACTGCTGATTTTCTACCCCCGTCCTATTTCCCAGAAAACTCATTAATGCAAGTACTAACTTGTAACTTGAATAAATCATGTATAAATAAAGCGTAAATTTTATTTCATGTTTGGAGCTTGATAAGTTTGGACTTGGGTACTTTAATAAATTTATTATTTACAAAAGATTAAGATTACTGGGGCCGTGGGTAGCCTAGAGCTTAGAGCTTCGTACTCCAGACCGGAGAGCCTGGGCTCGATGCTCTATGCCTCCGAGTACACACGGATCACGTGCTCGTTAAATCAGTGGGTCCGAAAGTCTTGTGGGCTGTCACAGCAGAAACCATGGGTGTAGGGTGCTGGGGAATATTTCCCTCCCCTCTAGTCCATGCCTAAATTGTGGAGGTGGAGATAGATGGTGCCACCATCTGTCGTGTAGAAGTCCAACATGTCTGAGACTCTGGCAACTTTCCTTCCTTCCTTTCGGGAAGGACACGCCAACAACAACTAAGATTACTTAAGACTAAAACGAACTTAAATAATATTAATTTCTTCGATAGAGAGATGGATCTTCTCAATACAAGATTATGTCATCATTTATGCTATGTTTGAAAGTGGTGTTTTGATAATAATAATGCACACAAATGTGACCTACCCAGAACTCTCAACTTGACTGTAGAGCTGTCACTACCACCTTGATTGGAGACGATGCACGTGTAGTTCCCGGCGTGGTCCTCCCTGAGAGCTGATATGGTGATAGAAGAGGAGAACTCGTCAAACCGTCTAACGGATACCTCCATGCTCTCGATGAGGGTTTGTCCGTCTCGAACCCAACTGAAAGTCAAAGGAGGCTCCCCTTCTCTACACGAACACACCAGCTGGAAGCGTTCACCCCTTTTGAACTCCAGGTCTCGAGGAAGCGGAGCCAACTTCGGTGGAACTGTGGATACATAAATCATTAAAGTTGCATCTAATTGTATAAAGAGATTAAAATTTTCTCTCATAGCAGTTGTCTAATAAAAATATTTTTGTGTGTTACTTATAGTTATCAAGATGAAAAAAATATTGAATCTTTAGGTTTTGCTGGGATTACGTTTCCCGCAATTTATTATCTAATTATGAGATAAGAATAAGCAGTAGTTCTTACAAAGGTGGTACTACTCATACATAAACAGCAATTTTCTCATAGAAAGCCTTACCATCGATATTCTTGAAAAAATTTTCTGGATAATTGTGAGTGTGTTTATGTCACTAAGGATCCTAAACGATTCTATATCTCTGAATAGTCTGAACGAATTAAAAATATTTTACACACAGTATAAGTATTCAACATTTTTTAAATTTCTAATGGACTACGATTGGAGTTTTTCCATTGCAGGCTTAGTACATTCTCCGTAAGCTGGTATCTCTTTTTAGTGCGGCACCCTATAGGCGGATACCAATCGCCGCAGGTAATTTTGACTCCCAGTTTCCTCCCTAGAGGAAGGCATCTGAGCTCTGACGATGTGAACCTGTACTAGGATTTAATTTTCCCGAGAGCACCCAAGCCAAACGGGCACTCTAGGGATCTTTTACATACCATATAATCATACGACAAGTATTCAACATAAGAGGGAGAAAAAGAAAAATATATACAAAAACTGTTCAAAGGCACTGTAGTTTGAGAATACATTTTAATTTTCAGTCATAGATAGGGAAACGCCACGAAAAGGTTACGTTTACAGGACACATATAGGAAGATTTTGAGAGCCACTACACTTTAGAAAGAAAAAAATTCTCACATTTATATTCAATTTCCCACTTTCGAAATGAACAAAAAGAAGGGGAAAAAATTATTTGTCTATCTTTTTACCATGCAATCCGATGGTGTGCTATTCAAGATATTCTCTCTCTTCTGCACACATATACATATATATGTATATAAACGTCTGTATAATTATTATGCATGTAATAGGACCATTAAAACCCTACGCTTTAAAACTAATTTTAAACAATAAAATTAATTTTTATAAAATTTATTATGCTGATAATTTGATATATTGAATTATATACTTGTTGTAATATGATGTATATCAACTCTATATATCATAGAAATATGATTGGAAAAGTTAGTGAGAGGATAAAGTCGTAGTCAAGGAGTTAAATTATCTTCAGAGAGAAAACTATCTTAAGGCCCCTGACTTTCAAGGTCGCTTTTACATCCCATTTATTACTTTACAAATTTTAAAGGTAAAAGCGTTTTTTCGGCTCTTCGTGTATATCTAAACATGCGTCGATAGTCTCAACCTTATTTGGACACACTGATGAAATGAAGAAGTTAAAGGGTGGAGCATGGTTTCGAGTCATTTTCGAAATAAACACTATAATAGGCGTGAAAAGGCAAAGAAATTAACAATATGAGCCCTAGTTGTTTATTTGAAGAAAATGGATGAATAGATGGGGCAATAGAGGTTTTTTAAAAGAAAAAGGAGACTAAAAATCAATGCAATAGAAAAACAAGGTATTACGTTCAAAATGATTAAACATCAGAAGAAACTTTATACTAAGCTTATTTTTTATGTGCTGGAATGTTTTTTATAACACTTTGAAAACTTGATCTATACTTAGAGATGATCTATACTTGATCTATACCATTCAAGAGACCCGCCATGTAAGGGGACAAATGCCCGTTACATTTCTCGATGCTCAAAGTGTTCACGTTAGCTGGGTGTGGAAGTTTGAAGAATGGGGTTGCCATCTATTTGTCCATGGCTCAAAATTACGAGATTTGTTGCCAGTAGCCCTATTGTAGCTTCAAAATGTGACGCTAATAAACAATCAGTCAATATTTTTCAACTTATATCAGTTTATTAAGCTACATTTGAAAATAAATAATTACACAGATATTAGCTTCTTTTTTGTTTAGGAAATGGATTTTAAAAAATGTCTGCAGTAACGTTTGTCTTACCATTTAAGTACCTTTGACTTATGGTCGTGAACATAAGACCGAATTGAAAATCAGATTGATATTTAAAATATGAGAATTTGTGTACATGAATAACACAGTGCAGAAAGGTGAGTTAATTTCCCCCTGTATATGGAAAGAAGGAGGGGCGGACAAAATGTCGATTGTGAAGTTTGTTTTTAAATCAGACGCTGAATACATTGCTTGATAAAAAAAAACACAAACTTTTTCGCAACAACTATGACAAGATCGAGACTCAATTCAATTGGTCAAATGTGATATATTATACAAGAATTTGGCAACCCTTGGAAATAATATGCTGAATTTATATATATATATATATATATGTAGGAAACCTAAATCTTTTTTGTTAATTTAATTTAAGGTGTCCGGCTACCCTAAAATTAAAAATTTTGCCAAAAATTGGAAATTTTTTTTATGATTTTATTTTATATGTCTCTTATTAGGTTATATTTTGCCTCTATATTCTTAAAATAGTTTTTGAAAGCACATGAAACTTTTTTTTTTTTTGAAATGATGATTTTACTGTCAATAAGGTTGATTGAGTGTTATAAAAGCATGCTAGCTGATTTAGAAACTTGCGAGGAATTGATTCAGAAACATGGAACATTATTTCAAAATGTATCACCTAACAAGACAAACAAAAGCCTAATTCGTGATATTTCATCTCATTTCTTACTAGCGTCGCCCTTTGAAGCTGCTTGAGAGCAATTGGCAACGGATATTGTGACCATGAACCTCGGTTAAGGGATGAGAATGACATCGAAGTGGCGCCCCACTCTCCAAACTTCCACATCACGCCAACGTGAAGACTTTGCGCTTCGGCAGATTTAATGTGCCTTGCCCTCTTTGCACAATGAGTTTTCAGTGGCTCCAGGACTAGAACCAATTATTCGACGGCTGCACGCTCGCAATCATAACAATTTGGCTACCGTGGCTACTTCCCATTATTGAAGAACCGAGAATTTACTGTTATAAAACTAGTAAAATGTCATATTATTAGAATCACAAAATTATTTGTAACGACGCGTATTTTAGAGAAAAGTATATATAGATTATAATCACATATGATTATAGTATATTAATATACTGATTATGTCTTTCCCTATATATATATATATATATATATAATATATATATATATATATATAATATATATATATATATATATAATTATTATTATCAATATACTAAATTGCTGTTATTCTAACTAAATGTTAAGCAATATATAAGAATATAGTATGACAATACGAGTCAAATTTGTTAAATAAAAAAATTGTTAAGTATTTTCAAATATACATACTGATATTTAGAATAATATCAGAACTTATATTTACTACATTGTGTGTTACAATAATATTTCGAGAACAATATATTAAAAAAAATTTTAAACAGAAGAAATGATCAATTTATTTTATGGTAAGAAGCTGTTTTAATATTTTTTTTATCTGCGTAAACAAGTTCTTTTTATTTGTTTATTTTTAAAAAAATCAAAGAAAATTTGTTTCCTAATTCTAAAAATAAACAGATTTTCTTTTTAAAGAAATTATCCGTTATTTTACTACACCAAACGCATTTATTTTAAGAATTATTTTTATAAAATTTAAAATGGTTTTTCACTCTTTTATGAAGTGCGCGTCAACCAAAGTTTAAATATTATTACAAATATATTAGATTTAAGAATGTAAAATAGTCGCATTCAGCCTTTAGGCAATTCTTGATAACTTTTATTTTTAATTGCCTTTCATAAATTTAAAATAATAGCTAAGTATATTTATAGGATATAAGAAGAGTAATACACATGAATGATTTTTTCATATATTTCTAAAAATGAGCTATTTCTTTATAAGAATAGTTTTTTATTTTTCAGTGTAACACGAATTCAGTGTAAATGAACTGAATTTTTTCAATTACAACTTTAATTGCAAAGAGATACTTGAAGATTTAATTACATTAAAGTTGTCAGATAACTCTTAAAGATAGAGAATAAATTTTTTTTTGTATATGTGCCTTTCGATGTCTTCTTTTTAAATGTATTAAGTACTGTATTCAAAGTTTTCAACTTAGATGTTTTAAATAATAGTTTAAAAAATTTAGTGTTTTTAAATTTATAATATATTTTCCAAGGCCAATTTTTAATTATATAAATTCTTATATTAAAAATTTATTGTAAATTATTTAAAATATTTGCCTTTTATATATTTATTAAAAGATTTGCCTTTTTATATTTATTACATTAAATTATATAAAATTGTATATATTATTTAATTTTGAAACCATTTTTAAAATCTTTAAAGCCTATATTGTATGCGTACGAGGAATCTTTTTTATTTTGATTTTTTTCTACAGAAAAAGTAAATATATAGCATTATCAGTTTACTTTTAATAAATATCCTCTAACATTGTCAAATATTAAAAATAATAAATCCTGTAAAAATTTATTTTATTACACATGAAAAGCACATTCACAACAACAATATAGTACGTTGAATGCGTAGTTAAGTAGCTAAAGGGTAAAAACAATTTTCTCCATGCAGTGTAATATAGCATGATTTAAATGTCATATTTTTACTATAGTCAAGCATTATCAAAGCACGGATGAGAAAGTCAAAAATAGCCATTTCCCTTTCATACCAAAAATATGTAAACAATGCAAACCTTAAGCCTATTCCATAAACAAACCACTTACCCTGTGCACATGCGACGCTAAAGAATCCGATAATTATCCATAAGAAACGTTTCCGATAATCAAACATGGTCTATAGTAAAATGGCTCTAAAATCTATTATAAATACAAAACAAACACGAGAGAATCCCATATCGAGTTCCGCAGACATTCAGACGTCGATTCAGTAACTTTTTCAACCGGCTGCCATAGCTTTTGGATCAATAATGACAAAAGATGTCATAGTTCTTCTCATTCAAGATGCCTTCAAGTAAGCTTTCCCGCAATCAATGAGGCTGTAATGTTGTTTCTCTTACAACACACGAAGATATTTTCACTTGAAGAAGGAGATTTCAAAAGACATTTGAATCAGAATATTTTTCCGGTGTCAGAGTTCGTAGCTAAGTACGGATGTACCCTGAAGAGCAAAAGTTTTAGTTCATGGGTTGACCGTAAAGTGGCGCTAAAAACGCATGATCACTGGACGCTGTCTGCGAAGTCCAGACTAAGAGAGAACCCTGGGAATGTCGGGAATTGAACGAAAGAGGAAAGACCTTGCCCTCGGAGAGGATGGAAAATGAATAGTAAAAAAAAGTTAGCAATGTTTTTTCCTTGTAGAATTTTTAATGAGTTCTTGCGAAGGTTTTGAATACAGTATTATTCGGTTTTATTTAATGAAATAAATAAAAATACATGTTAAGATAGTTTTTTTTTAAAATAAACATTAGAGAACTTTTGATGTATTTCGTATAAACGACAAATAAATGAAGTTGAAAACAATCCTATAATATGAAATACGCAATGAAATAAATATTAATTGGAAAAAAAAATGCTAGCCTTAAAATTTTTAAGTTAAATGTTTCTCACAGAAAAATAAAAAACAAAAAATTATTGATTGAGGTGTACTATGAAGATTTTAAAATGCTGTACTGTAATTTTAAATCAATAAAAGGTAAATTAAATGCTATTCATCTGAAAAATTTTCTCTCTCTCACTGAAACGTTATATTTTACCATCATTGAGAACCTATTTTTTTTATTTCACTTTTTTTCTATGCTTTATTTCAACTTGTTTGCTCTTACTTTGCATCTTTCTCTTAAGTGTTTTTTTTATAATTTTTAATATCATCTGTAAATCAACTCAATTTTTAAAAAAATGATACACCCTACAAACATTAATTTATATTTTTATTAGCTATCTCTTTCCTTTGATTTTGATATAATTGCTATCTTAAGTAATATTTAGCCTCAAAATGAGGTTCTTATTTATCATTTTTAGAGTTTAATGTATCGATTGGTAATTTTTTAAAAATTAATAGCAAAACACTAAGTGTATGTTTAATTTCTTAAATCTTTCCACAAAATATTTTAGTTAACAATGGTCCAAACTCTTACTAAATGCATTGATTGTATTGATGCATAGATTTGAAATGAAATGTATTCCAATTTTAGTTGATGGAGCTGTTTGATTACAAAATAATTTAAACTGTTAACTTATTATAATTGTATTTCAACTCGAAATAAATCCTTTCTGATGATTTTATGTCTATTTGGTTTCTTTATGCGCATCATATATGTTTTACTCAGTAGAACGATAATTTTCCTTTTTAAAACATTGTGTTCTCACAAATATACTATTTAAAATTAAATTTAAATTAATTGGGGATAAAAATAGCTCTATTTTTAAATATGAAATTATTGGTTGAACTTATGTCTTTGAATGTAATAAATTAAAATCAGTTTTAAAAAGAGATTTCGATATGTTTAAGCTTTTTTTTCGTTTATCGAGGTCGAAAGTCCACCTGTTGGAGTGATGTGGTAGTTAAAAGAGGAAGTCGTCCACTTCTCTTGATCATGGTTCAAAATTACGAGGTCTGTTGCCCTAAATCCCTCGTGTTGCCTCGTTCTCCTCGTTTAGTTTGAATATTAATGATTTTAATTTCACTTTTTGTACCAGAAGAAGTCACTATGTTTGATTTCTTCTGAAAGATAGATTCACGCAATTAATTTTATGAAAAGAGTATTAATAGCTTTATTTGAGTAAAAAACTTAAAATGTATAAAAACAAAAGGAAAAATAGTTGCGTAAGTGAACTGATTAGTGATGCGCAAGCATAGTATTCTAACAAGTGAGCAATGAAAACGTAGTACTCTCTCTCTCTCTCTCTCTATAATACCTCGACTTACGCTACCCGACTTACGAGAATTCGGATTTACGCAATTTTCAAATCTTGTCATTTCGTCTTCCCCCCCCCCCTGAAACTCAGACTAAATCAGTGACAGACCCTGATGAAATTGGCAATGTGATTAAAGAAGTTGTCGATCTTGCCAATCAAATAAATTTAGAAGTGGGTAGTTATGTCTTTCAAGAGCTGCTGGATTCCCACAATCAGGAGCTAACAATTGATGAGCTTATAGAAATGTATGAGTAAGACACTGAAGAACTTGAGTCTGTAGACCCATTTCAAGAAAATCAGAAGATCGAATGACGGTTGGTAATTTGACAGGCCCTCAGTTTAATTGAAAAAGAGTGGAAAATTTTAGAAAATACATACTCCAACGAAGAGCTTATTTTTTCAACAAAACAAGAAATAAAAAAATTACTAGCATCACGAGGAAATTTTGAGGGAGGAAAAATACTTTTTCAGCCAACTGACTGATTTCTTAGATTTTATGAAACCTTCTACATCAAAATAACTTCAGTTTGCGATTTTATATTTGTGTTATCTGCAATTTTATTAAACTTTTTTTTGCTCTTAATTAGTATTTCCTTTCGTCTCCTTCCTTCCTCAGTGACTCGACAGCCCAGGGTGGGCCTTGGCCTTTTCAAGTAACCTTTTCCAGGCCAGCCTTCTTCCTGCAAGTGTTCACCAATTCTTAATTCTTAAAACTAGATATTTTTCTAGACCCTTAATCTTTTTAAGCTTTGACCTGTCCTTTCTTCGTGTGCCAATTGGTTGGGCATTGAAGACTTTTTTAGTGGTGTGGTCTTCATCTATTCTGAAAACGTGACTTGCCCCCATTTAATTCGTTGTATTTTGATAAAGTTAACTTCCTTTCGTCTCCGGTCCTAATTAAAAATAATTTATATGCATTTATATGCGAAATTATACTTCGACTTACCCCGTTATCACTCATTCTCACTTATTGCATAAGTTCAGCGTATTACTGTGTAATGCTTGTCGATTCCTGCTTCCCTCTAATCCCCCTTGTCTACTCTCGGACCCTGCTAGATGTGTGGGAAGAACTGAATAATCAGTAGACATGATTCACTCTAATTATTTTACTGTCACAAAATATCAAGCAAGCACAATAATAATCAAATTAAGAAATTTGATCAGTATGAAGAGCGCGAAGGTGAGACTCGTTAGCCTGGGGATAATATTACGGACCCTCAACTGATTCCACGATAACCTATACAAGCTCAATATAAACTAATAAGCTAAACTTCTATTTAAATAAGGAGCACGATACCTGTACTTTTATGAAATCGAGTCCTACAGTTGAGGCCTTGAATGCAATCCTTATCCGGATTTAATCACCGCCGAGTGATCCTCTCTTGGAAATCTTCAATTGATAAACTTAGATTTGCACTTCATAAATTCACGGTCCTCCACTCACCAACTAACTCTCACAACGAATACAGAATTTATATAATATACTTAATTTGCATAATCACGCTTTCTTCCTTCGGTGAAAGTTGGTTGGTAAAATTATTGCCCCAGAAGAGTCCCCAAGGGGTTAGTCATAGACGTGTATAGATCCGTCGCAACTGTATGCTATTATATTATTTACAAAAATAAGTAGGAGTATACATATGTTTTACTTAGAAATTTCTGTTTAATTTTTTTTTAAATTAATCCTGAAGAATTAATTTTTGAAAAGAACGAATATTCTATTAATCAACTAAAATTACTATCAAGTTTTTAACAAAATAATAATTTTTGTACAAGATTGAAACTTATTTTATCCTACTTAACTACTCCTACTACTACTTCTGGAACTAGCGCTAACACAACGTTAACATATGTAAATGCATATTTGTATATCAAATTCCAATTTATCCTGAAAGGGCAAGAAATTATATTGAAGAAATGGAGGTAACTAATATCTGAATCAAATAGCGTATAGTAAGAGTAAAAAGAGAAGAAACGTAATAAATTTCTAAAACTAGAAATGCATTACGTTTTATATTATTTTAAGACTATACAATTTTAGAAACTTCCAACTCCAATAAGTAATTCAAGAACAATTTTTTTTTCTTTTTACAGAAATTTTCAACCAGCAATTATTAGACTTTTGACTAGAAAGTTAATTTTTCAGAAAATTAGAGAAACATTGAATTAAAAGTATTTAAAATAACCGTATTTTAGCGCATGTGACGATATTTTAGAGTTCTCTGAAATTCAATACAAAAATCGAAAATAAATAAGTTTGAAAATTATAAAAAGTATTCGGTCCTCGTATATAATTTCGTGATCTTTTTGTACCTTAAGAGCAAAATGTAGTTTTATTGATAAATGCTGCTGATCTCACTAATTAGATTTTTTTAAAAATAAATTACACTTTTAAAAGACTAAAAAAGTGCTTTTATACTGAATCGAACTAAAAGTAAAAAAAATAATTCTTAATATAGAATAAAATGATTAGCGAGAATATCAATGTCATTGGGGTAAAAGCGTGGGGTGCTCTATATCAATTGTTATAATTTCTTACCTCTATTCCGAAAAGCTGAGTTAATGTAAAAATGTAGGACAAAGCACCCCACGCTTTTACCCCAATGACATTAATTTTCTCGTTAATCATTTTATTCTTATATAAAGAATTGTTTTTTTAACTTTTTAGTTCGATTCAGTATAAAAACGTGGTTTTTAGTTTTAAAACATTAATTTATTTTTCATTTTTAGTTTGATCTACAATGAAAGCGTGTTTTTTAGTTTTTTTAAAACTTATCATTTATTTATTGATCAATTTATCCTTGAGTTTCATATTTGAAGCCGGAATTATGTGGCTGCTAGAATTACTCTTACTCTTCAATGGATATTAATTAAAGGGTCTGAAATGTATTTATTGTCTCCGTTTACGGAGCCTCGGATGATCCCGCATCGTTATATTTCAAAGATTCCGTCTCTATAGATACAGGTCAAACTAATAAAAGTGTGTTAAGAAGGAAAAAATTTGAATTAGAAAAATTTTTTAATTTACCATGTTTTAACGGACCAAAAAGTATAAAATTCCTTTTTTTCGTTTTTATTTCTTTTTCCCCATTTTCATGCATTGTCATCTGTTTCTGAGCTGTTGTCAAACTTTTACGTCTCTAGCTAATTGGGAAGTCAGTTTTTTAAACTTGACAATTGTGCAAAATTTGGAATTAATCTGACCTTTTAAAGTGAGTAAAAATCGAGTTCAAAGATTCCGTTACATACATGTGAAACTTATAAAAGCGTGTTAATGAACACGTGCATAATTTACTGAAAATAAAGGTTCTCAAAAATGAATCATGCTTATATCTGGAAATGTATTATCGAAAATATATGCAACCTCATTAATAAAAAAAATGCAAAAAAAAAAACAATTTAAATTAGATAAAAATAATTTTTGAAAAGCAAGACACGCACACTCATAAAATTTTATCGCAAGATATAAGACAAAATTTTTATTCATTGTCATAAACTTAATTTGAAAATATGTACTACTTTTTTTATTCTTGATAATTTTGAAATAAAAAATTACAATGTTTGTGAAAAGTTTCTTCTCACTAAAGGCTTTACAACAAATAACATTTGGTCGAAATTTTATACAAAAGTATACGAATTCCACGAAGAAATGTCACAAATAGACATATTTTATATTACAACGCATAGTTTATAAATGTAAAATATTATTTTTGAATAAAAATAAATTTAGCTAGTAAAAATGAATTTCGTTTTTCCTCAACGTAGTCATAAACAATTAATGCAAGACGGATATAAATGAATCTTTAAAAAATTTTGGAGTATGCAGAAGTTTATAACTTAATGCAAACTATTTGAGAATAAACCGAAAAATACGTTAATTTTAACAGTTGAAAAAAATAATAAAAACCTTGAGCAGAAAATTTATTACTCTTAGTACACTGGTGTAAGAAATTAAGAGAAGTTGCAGACTTGATCCATTATCTCTAGAACTATTGGACCGATTTTAATGAAATTTGATATCTACATACATTGATACAATACAAAACAAATTGCCATTCAACAATTGCAATACACACGCATGATCGTGCGTAACACTCGTTGGAGCTGGATGGTATGAAACAGTGGTTGCAAGAATAAACAAAAGAAATGGGTTAATAGGGGGTATGGCCCCTCTTACAGCTATACAGGCCTCGCAGCGTGATGTCATACTTGAAATAAGGCAGTTCCTGAGTTCTTGTGGCAGTTGGTCCCACTCGTTCAGCAACGCTGTTTTCATTTCCTGGATAGTTCTCGGAGGGGGTTGCGAGTAGTAATTGCCCTCCCCGGAGCGTCCCAGACCTACTCTATAGGGTTGAGGTCTGGAGACCTGGATGGCCAATCAATACGGCGAATATCCTCACTCTCTAGAAATTCGTCGACCAGAAGAGCTCTATGTGGCCTCGCATTATCGTCTATTAAAATGAGCTCGGGGCCACATGCACCCCTGAAAAGGCTAACATAAGGCTCCAAGACCTCATCCCTATACCTCACACTCACATAACCTCTTTCAAAGACAAGGAGAGATGTACGGCCTTCCAACATGATGCCTGCCCAGACCATTAAACCTCCTCCGCCATAATTGTCGATTTCGCGAACATCGGAGAGTAGGTAGTGGGTCCCTGGTTCTCTCCATGTGAGCGTACGAGAATCGGTGTTTAGGCTGAAACGGGACTCATCGGTGAACAAAACGATCGCCCATTGATCCACACTTCAATCTCTATGCTGTCTGCACCATGCTAAACGAACTCTCCCGTTCGTAGCGGGACGCAAACAGTAGGTCTTCAGGCAAACAACCCTCTTTCACGAAGTCTTTTTGAAACAGTCACCCTTGATACACGGGTTCCTGTGGCTGCATACAAGTTACGAGAGAGCTGAGAAGCTGTAGCCCCTCTGTTACGCCTCGCTATAATCGGCAAATGGCGATCTTCTCTGGCCATCGTGGCTCTTGGACGACCTTGCCCAGACTTTCTCTCAATGGATCCAGTATCCTAGAACTGTTTTCATAAGTTACACACGACGCTGGGTGTTAAATTGAACTCTCTACAAATCTAGACTTGACATTGGCCTGCTTCTAGTCTCCCTACAATTCGCTACTTCATTCCATCATCTAACGTTGGTGGTTACTCATTTTTTCTGTTACAATTTGAACTGAACCGATTGCTTCAAAATAACACCAAGAAATTCGCCCACTTTTGCTGGCGAACGAAATACGTCTTTACTTACACGCGCTAGTAAAGCCTGTTTTTCTGCTGGCTCCGCCTACACACACTTGTACGCTTACGTATTTGCCATACAAGATTTGCATTTTTATCTAGAAGCAGTGATTTTTCATTCAATTCAGTTCTTTTCATGCAATTCGATAAAATATGTAAATTCTCTTAATTTATTTCATCAGTGTATATTTATGAAGATAAACATTACCAAAAGTATTGTGAGTGAATGATTATTTATTCACACCTTTTTAAACGCAACGAGCGTTTAATGATGGGTTTAGTGCAACGTTTCTCAAACTGTGGGGTGCGCCCCCCCCCTCGGTGGGAATGATAACACTACGAGGGGGGGGCGCATACATATTGAAAAGTCGAAAACTAAAGATTAATTGAAACAATTAGTTATTTACTAAAAGAAAACAAATAAAGTGTATTTTGACATAATAAAAGATATAATACTCATTTACATTAATATAATACACTTATAAATGTATCAGTACTGTGCTTAATGTATTTTATAATTCATTTAACAATACTAAGTTAAGAACAAGTTTAATAATTACCAGTGACCCCAAGGGCTTGTCATATATAAAATTATATATAGATATAATGTAATACATGATAATGGTGTACGGTTTATAATTAATCCCTTAAATGCACCAATCAAAAGGAACGCAATTCGCTCTCCAACGCCACCGTTTTTCACGTAGACGAGCGTATGTATTGGGGACGGGAGAAAAGGAATAAATATGCAAATCCTCTGAAATAAGCAAGCCCTTGATAAACACTGCCAAAGTTCTTTTATTGCATTCCAAAAATTTCGGAATAAATTTATGAATAACAGTGAACAGAAAAGATCATACTTCAGACAGACGTATATATATATATACTTCCGGGACAATTAACGCTTTTGTGGAGCGATGTGTTTATATACGCCGGTGGCACTTCAATAAATTGTTATTGTATGGAAAGGGACGCGATGAAAATTTTGATTGAATATTGGGTCACAAATGTTGAAAGTTTGAAAAGCACTGGCTTAGTGGAATTTGAATTTCTCGCAATGACGAGGACAGAATCTGAACTAAGACCCTACTCTGCATATTCTATACCCCACCAAAGTGTGAATTTATAACATTAACAGATTTAATAGGCATTTCCCACTCGACACGACAAGTTTATCGTGGCATTTTGATTCCCAAAGTATCTTAAAATGGTCACTGATTTTTAAAAAAGTGTAAGAAATAAAGAATTGAGGGGGGGGGGAATATTTTAAGTGTTTCTCTTAAACGTATATCCTATTACTAAGTTGAGTAATTTTTATAGATTTTAAAATAAAAGTCTAAATTACAATAATGTTGATCCAAAGATAAGAAGTACATTTTTTAAAATTTCAAACAGACTAGTGTTTCGAAACAAATGTAAATAATTTTCATAAAAATAGAATCTTTATTCCATTGTGTCATAGTTTTCGCTTAATCATTTAAAAAATCGAAGAATTTGATGTGATAAGATAACACGCGTAATGCGCTTTTTTGTAACGAAATGCTTGCTTCTGTTTCAGGTTATTATTCTTTGTAAAAATAGAATCTCACTTCTTAAATCTCAGATTCATTTTTTTAGAACAAGAGAAGAAGCCTAAGACAAATAATTGATTGCTTTACGAACAATGCATGTTATTATAGTACTTACATTGTTCTTTGAGTTCTACTTTACAGTTGACATTGGAGGAAAATTTTTCTGGAGATTCATTGTGTTTGTCTAAGAATATCCCAATTATTTCCAGGAATTGTACTTTTTATAATCCATTTTTAAATGTAGAATATAACTTTTCTATTTTTTATTACTTCTATGGAAATAAGGACAAAAAAAAAAAGAAAAAAGAAAGAAACGTCTTGAACAATAACTTGCTATGTAACATTGAAAATTCAATACCTAGCGGCGGCCAAAAAATTGATGAAACTCGACAAACAGCGAGAGATTAGAAAAACCAATAAATAATGTTTATTTTGAAATGATATTTGTAACAGAGAGACAAAGCTTTGAAGCTTTTTATCTTTGTAAGTTGCAGGACCACCGCGGACGGCTATACACGAGGCAATACGGTAAGGTTCAAAGTCATTGAGAGTAGGGATGGCGTCCTGAAGGATAGCTCTCCATTTCCTATTAACCATTTGCCACATTTTGTCTTTTAAACGCGAAGATGGAGAACATGTTAGTGGCCTCCAGTCGCGTCGCAGACATGTTTGATTGGTGAGAGATTATATAGAGGAGAGCCATGATCTGAAAAGGATCTGTACATTCGTCAACGCACAGTGACTGATATATGAAATGTGCTATTGGGTGTTACTCTGCTGTTGAAGGGCAATGGAACCCTCTTCCCAATGGAAAGGGAGTGTCACCGGCGTAGTACATCATTCACCTATCGTTCGATCATCATAAGGTCCTGAATATAAATCAGAGGTGACTTGCTATCATACACGATACCCCCTCCCTAAACTAAGATGCCACATTGTTACATAGTAGGGTGCCTTAACTGGACCTCTCATCAAATCGACACCACTCTTGTACATGGCGAATATCATTGGAAAAACATAAACGTGACATTTTGACCTTTGCATACCGAGTTGAGGGGGTCAATAACAACTTTTTTTAGCGGATGCCTTGAGCTAGCTACCAATCGACGGATGATGATTCTGGTCGATATTAGAACATAAAGAATGTTTTGCATATGCTGCAAAACGGTGATAAAAGTGTTTTGTGGGTCTTCATCGTGTATGGGAGGATGAGTTGATCTAGATGGAGTGATGCTCTGGCAGCACTGGTACCTCAATTTTTCCGAGTTTTCTTGTTCTAACCATCTTTTTCACAGCCAGTGAACGTGTCCAGGACATGCTCAAGGCATGTCCACCTCGACGTGTGCTGGTGGATATCAATTAAGATTTGACTTACGTACAAATCTGCCCATTTCAGTTTCATTACCATGGCCCTAGCAAAGTTGCCTGTCAACTGGAACTGCCTACGCTAGTGGGTCCTGGTATTTTTTACAACATTCTAAGAGGAGAAAAAATTCCACACTGTTCGATTTCTTTTGCAAATAACAACACTGAAATTTCCCATTCTGCAGGTGCTCCTTTCCTTATATCCTACTTAAAGTATGCTGGAGAGCTACGAATTGCACACTATTTGCATTATTCGATAAGATGCTCTAACCCAGAAATTTCTCTAAACATATTTTTGGACATTCCTTCTTAGTGTTGAATTTCCACTATGGCATCGCTCAGTGTATTTCTTAATACTTTCGTAGTTTATTCGATAAAAAACAATCTATAACAAAAACATGATCTTCAAAAAAGGATCTTAAAATTAAAAAAATAAACTTATAATTTTGTGTTTAAAAACTGAAAATTAATAATAAATATGGTTAAATAGTTTTATAGAAAGAAAAAAACAAGTACAGCGAAAGTGTACAAGAAAAATTAAATAAATAACTTTCATTCCATGCATTTAATCTTCAGAGAAAAAAAGCATTTATTTTAATATTTTTTTATTTCATTCAACTAAATTAAATATT
Source organism: Trichonephila clavata (assembly GCA_019973975.1). Classification (NCBI taxonomy): domain Eukaryota; kingdom Metazoa; phylum Arthropoda; class Arachnida; order Araneae; family Nephilidae; genus Trichonephila; species Trichonephila clavata. The sequence continues at coordinate 338,810 of BMAO01020533.1, forward strand.
TATAAGGTTTCCCTTGATTTTTATTTTTGTATCTTGAATTGCAACTTACAGATATTATAAATTAATAAATGATTACCCAATTAAATCATTTATATTTAAGATTCTTTCTAACATTCTTAAATTTTTAAAGCTATATGAATTTTTGATTTTTAATAAAACATTACTTCTCTAAAAACTTTTTAAAGAATATAGAAAATAAAAAAAGATATATTTCCAAACACAGATATAATTAAATAAAAAAGATTACTGCAGGTGTCATATTTTCATCAATTGACTGGGATTACATATCAAGAGGTCCATTGCTAATACCTTCCATGTTGCTTCTAAATGTGACGTTTACAATCAATCAATCAATCAAGCTATTTTAGATTTTGTTTCTACAGTAGGTAAAAAATTTCCCACGTGGTATATTATTTGGAATTTTTCTTACATTAAAGCTGATTATATATAAATTGATTTTATTTATTTATTTTATCAGTATAAGAGATTGAACTGTATGAGTAAATATTATTCGGTCAGTCTTAGAGTATCCATTAACAGAAGTTCTGTTGCAAATATATTTTCTGAGTTTTACTAATTCCATTTGGCATCATCTAATTTATGGTAGGTACGGTAGCTGAGTGGTCATGGGCACGAGCTCGTAGCCGGAGTTGTGCCATGGATTCGAAACCTAGTTCCACTGAAGCTTATATAGCTAATATATAGGAAAAATATTATTATCATAGAAGCATTTGTCATAAAAGGGGAATGTTTTGAAAATGTGTTATCCTTTCTTCATTTGCCAAAAAATTGCATCTAAATATTATTTTTATTTTAACCATATTTTTAAAATAATTTTATGTGCATGTTCTTCTTCAGGTGACACTTAATATCAAAGAAATTATTCGTTTATACTCTGCTTCAAAATAACGGTTCCGAATATAGTCAATTATCTAAGTGTATTCAAATTACACATTTTTAGCCAAAAATTGTAGATTTAGCTCAAATTATAACGTCAATTCAGTTACAAACTCTAACGATACACGATAGTGTGATTTCACGCAAACCATTCAATTATGGAGAACTAATGGATTTTTCAATCTTCGGAAACACAAGCAATAATTCCTTTATTCTTAACTTTCCTCATCGTTATCTGAACTGCAACAGAAACTAATAGCCCTTCAATATGAAATACGTTTCTAAGTTTAGATTTGTGGGAGTGTTCTGATTGTCTTTATCATAGTCCATTACCTAACTTTCCTGTAAAAAAAAATCAATCACCGTGTGTTGTTTGTTTCAGTCGAACAAAACAACACGCCATTCGATCCTTAAAAACACCGGATAGCATCGAACATTTGCTTAATGCTGAAAAGCTCCCTGATTGAGAAAACAATCCTGTAGATTTTTTTGGAAGATTAAACTTCGAAACCAAAATAGTAGAAACCGATGTTTATCTGTGAAAAAGAAAGTAGGGCATTTTGCACCTTGAAATGGTTTTTTCACTTCCCACGTGCAGGGGGGAAGAGAAACCATTTTTTTTTCCTTGCTTGAAAAACACAACAGTCGCAGATATCGTAGTAATGACCTTTGTAATGACTCATTGCGCTTGATTGATTGTTTGTGAGAGCATTTAAGGGATATAGAAATAAAGGTAGGCTTAAATGATACGCGATAGGCTGGGATAAAAATAATATTTGTGTCATTTTGTGAAGGCGTTAACAACGTTTGACGAGAATACTTTCATATCTATGCCGATGAATGTGTTAATTATTTTTGAACAATATGAGAGGCATTGCATATTGTTGTTATTATCAAACTTAAGGTCGCAGTAGTCTAGTAATCAAGATCGTGAGTTCCATAGCGATCGGAACCACTGAAGACGCGCCGTGTAGGGGACGATGCACGTTAAATCTGTCGAGAACTCAAACGTCCTCTCGTTGGTGTGGTGTGGTAGTTAGGAATGGGGGTGCCAGCTTAGATGTCATCCTCGTCACTTGACCATGGTTCAAAATTACAAGGACTGTCACTCAAAGCCCTCGTAAACAGTGTGACGTTAATATTCACTCACTCCATGGCGATCAGCATTGAAACTGAACCGTAGAATTTATCATATTTCTTCTAAAGAGAAAATTAATAAAGGATTTTATTTTATTTTAATTTACGTCGCACTATGAAAGCAGGAGCGATAGACCACATAATTTTAAACCGTGGTCAAGTGGCAAGGACGGCACCTTAGCTGGTCCTCCTTTCTCATAACATCCACGCCCCACTAACTAGAAGACTTTGAGCCCTGACAAATTTAACATTCATCTGCCCTTCTACAGTGAACTAGGAATTTTGAAATACATAATTTAGATGTAGATGTATTCATATTTTTATATAACTGGTAGAATTCATATAGAAAATAAGGTTGAGAAATTTTAACAAAAAACACCTATAAAATAATTTTAATTGATCGTAACTCTGAAAATAATGTGAATTTTTTAAAAATACTAGTTCATCCCCTGTATAGAATGCTTTAGCTATATATAGGCAAATTATTATTATATTAAAAGCATTTGTCATAGAAAGAAAAAGTTTTGAAAATATGTCGTTCTTTTTTTCATTTTTGTGTGGGCATTTGAATATTTTTTTTTGTTATATTATTCCTAAGACAATTTTAAATATATAATCTAATTCAACTGACTCTAAATATACAAAAATTTCATTTATACGTTTTTAAAAATCATAGTTCCGTACATAGTTATTCACATAAAAAAACAATTTATATTACTAAAATAGCAACTCCATAACTGTTTTACAAGTGTGTTGATTTTGTCATTTTTTTTTTTTATAAATGTATGTGTTTTGGATTCCTGTTTACTGATACATGAAATAAATACACCAATAAAAAAAAATCAAAAATATGTATCCTTTGTGTGTGGATTTTATTAAAATTCTTCGAATGCTTTTGGATAAATTTTAATTTCGAACAAAAACTCCCCTTATGTATGTTTTATTTTATTAATTATGAGTTTCATTCCGCAGATTTCCTAATGAATATATATTTAAGTATACCTAAGTATACTTAAATAGCAAAAAATCTAGCGCTTGCTTAAAAAAATCGCTTAAAAAGAAATTTAGCTCCTTAAAAATTTAAAATTCGTTTAAATGTTCCGAAAGGAAACTTCCGGAACATTTTGACGAATTAACTTCCGGAAGTAATATCACATATTTATTTGACCTTAAATACAGTGTTATTGGGTTCACAGCGGAAATTAGTCAGTTATACTAACATGGCTGTGTCTAAGTGTTTCGTTACATAGCATTTGCTTATCTACTCATAAAAAAAACATTCATTTGATTTTCGAATCTTGTGCAGAGCAGACATCCTAAGCCGATGACTCATAGAAAAGGTCTAAGCCCTAATGAAATTGATAATTTGTTGCGGAAGCTTTCTGAGAATGAATCAGATGATGGCGAGTTGTCTTGTTCTAACTTAGATTCCGATGAAGACATAAGATTGAGTGAAAGTGACTGTGAAGAATCTAAAGAAAGTGCAGATGAAATTGATAATATTCCAGTAAATCCTGGTTTACATGTCGTTAGGAATAGTAATGTTCTTGGCAGATTTGCGACTTGAAATGTTTTGCGACAAAGCAGTAGTCCAACAAGCTTCGCAAAACATAATGTCAGCGTCAATTTTTCACGATGTAAATGGTCATAATATATGATAATTGCAAGAAATAATATAAAAAAGTTTAAGACTAAACCCAACTGAACAGTTATCCTGCAATGATGTAGTCATTACAATTATTTTATGTATTTTATATCGCGGTGTCGAAACGGTTGCGTGGCTACAGCGGACGTGGTTTGAGCGGAAGCATAACATTTCGTGGTCTGAGCGGACACTTTGAAACTCATCGTGGTTTGAGCGGACACATCCCCCCCCCATCTCTTAGAACAGATTCAGTTACCGAATTAAAAGGATAAATACATTTTTGCCAATCAAATTTAATTATTTGTATTAAATTGTTAAGGTATTATAGTGCGTATACATTTTAAACATAGCGAAATGTAATAGAAATAAAAACTTTCAGAGAAGTATTTAAAAATTAATAGTAAGTAACAATATAATGAAGGGTATGAACGAATTTCAGGAATTTTGTGGAAAACTGTATTTTAGAGTCAAATAAATATTAGAACAGGTGCAATTGCCATAAAATTAATTAGTTTCATTAATGCCAGTAAAAATAAATGCTAGAAGTAAAATACACAAGATACAAGTAGATAAAAGAAAAATAAATACAAGTAAATAAATACTAACTAACCTTTATTATAAAGGCATAAATATTATTTACCATTGGATATAGTTCAACCTAGTAACAAAACTTAAAGCTTTTAGACATTTTCTGAATTGTTTGATATTTCGAATTCTTTTAGGATGTTTTCAATTCTTTCATGAATTTTGCATATACTTTTTTCCTTTTTATTCCAGGGTCGCCTAATTCCCGGAATTTCAAATTAAAAGACACTTTTTATGTCTCTACTTTTAGTATTTTAACTTCATACCCTACGTTATATTGTTACTTACTATTAATTTTTAAATATTTCTTTGAAAATTTTTATTTCTATTACATTTTGCTATGTTTAAAATGTATTCGCACTATAATACCCTTAACAATTTAATACAAATAATTAAATTTGATTGGCAAAAATGTATTTATCCTTGTAATTCGGTAATTGAATCTGCTCTGAGAGATGGGGGGATGTGTCTGCTCAAACCACGATGAGTTTCAAAGTATCCGCTCAGACCACGAAATGTTATGTGTCCGCTCGAACCACATCTGCTGTAGCCACGCCACCGTCGAAACGACACCTGTGAACGTTTAAGAATAATCGAAATTCCGAACGTTCTAGTGTTAATTTTTAAGACTATGAATGAATTACACTTAATCATTCATTATCTCTTTTCCATAGAGACAAACATTCCTTTTTAACATGACTGAACGGAAAACAAATTTATCACAAACGATTGCTATTTCAATAGGTAATTACTGAAAGTAGTTTTGAAAATCTTGAGAAATTAATTTGGCAAAGCAATAAACGACGAAAAACATCGCCATATGCGCTAAATATATACTTCGGAGAGAAATTTAGAATACATTCTCTTGCGTGAGAAATGCGTGTAAAAGCATCGAATGCTTGTTAAAGTGATTATTCAAGCGATAAATCGAAGACTGTTAATGAAAAAAATCTGGAGGAAAATGATCTACATTTAAACAGTTTTCACGGAGTATTTACATTTTATTCGCATCTTCACAGTTAAACTGTTGAAAGAGTTTTCTTTAAAAGAAAAAAAAAGCTATAGAGAAGAAAAATATGCTTTTGGAAAATGATGCGTGGCAAACATACATACATACATAACTAGTTAAAGCAGCAATAAATTTTGAACTAAAAAAAGGGATTTTTTTATAGCAAAGTAGCTGAAAATAAATATAATAAAAAAGTGTCGCGATTTTAAAAACAGTTACGACTGGAATTGTATCTCTTTTCATATGAAGCGTATCCTCCGATGAAGCGAAATGAGTGAAATTATTTTTAAAAGAACTTTTTTAATCTTTGGATTTCAGGTCGTTCGTTTGCTGTTCAGGGTATTTATCGAGAAAGTGATTTAATCACAAATATTCTTTAACGTATTTCTTCTTTTTAATTATGAAATAAAATGAATATTATAATTTTTATAGAGAAAGAATTTAGGATACTCAATTTACATTCACATAACAATGGTTAATATAATAATCACAGGCATACATAGCATAATTAGCTACTAAGATGGCTATCGTCTCAGTAGCTAACCACTTTTCAATTTTCCTTACATTACCATTCAAGCCTGCTTTCACCAACAATGGAATTAATTTGTGAAGTTTATTACACTAATGAAACGTTTTTAATGTATTATTTAATTGAAGTACTTCTTAAAGTATCCGACTATTGCAACAAGTTTTTTTTTTTAAAAAAATGGAGATATGGGGATTTTTTGTGGTTTTAGATTTATTTAGTAGATTTTAAGAAAATTATGCTAACATTAAAAAGAGAAAAATAAATTAGTATTACTAAAATGGGAAAAAACTGGTAAAAATTTACAAAAAGTTACATAAACAGGGCCCATTTTGTACAAAAAGTTTATGAATAAATTTTCAATTTTGATATGTTGCTTTGCTATTTATTTTTAAAATGACCTCCAGAATAAGAAAAATTTTAATTTTTGCAAAGCACTTTATCGAAGTTATATGAAATTGCTTAAAAAAACAGTGATTATATTCACATAAGGGACTGTAAATTTTGTAATAAAACAGTGATTGATAAATCTGAAGGTTAAAGCACTTCTACTATTATACAGAACATACACAAAAAAATTTCAGTTAATTATTTTCAAAATTTTTTGAGCAATCTATCGCCATCTGAGCATTTTTTAAAAAAACACACACATATCGAGTAAAACGCATTTTGAAATATGACATCTTGCTTAAAGTCGTGGCATCTGCTTTAATTAAAACGCTTGCAGTTTTTGTTCTAGTGAATGGAAAATAATAAACTTGGTATTTTTATAAAGATAATAAGATGGCTTATAAAATCAAATCGTTAAAAAAATTTGTCAATTTTTGGTAAAATTCATAATTTTAGGGTATTCGGATACATTAAGTAATATAGGCTCTTGGTATAACTAAAATTGTCCGTCCCAAAACTTTGCATGTAACAATTAAATATGTTATGGTTTAAAATCGTAAAGTGAGATACCAACTCAAATGCTGGCATTGCCATTCGTTTTATATATAAATGGGCTTAAAAATTTACTAATTTCGCATTAATAATTATACTATAACCGCAGATAATAAATATTTTAATAAAAATTTAAATTAAGATATTCATTTAATTTTATTACACAAACTTTTTGTGAAATAACTATATTTCATTTATAATGCAGTTTCTTCAGTGTAAATTATATAAATTACACTATTCAGCTATAAGTGTAAAGATTGTTACGATTATTACACAAAAAGGATTTTGAAAAGTGTTAAAATTTTTTCTTCCTATATTTTTGCACAACAGAATTATTTATGGCATTTAGAAGTACTTTAAATTTATGCTGCTTCTAATTCATATTACCTCCGGACACAAATAATTGAGTTTCCTTAAAAATAAAATATACTTTAAGTTGCAACGAAAATTCTTTTTAAACCGTTTGTGATTTGGGTTTCTTCAATAAAAATCTCACTGTAATGCTATACCAGTTGTATTACTAGAATTATCATATGGTAATACTGATTTTAGTTTTTCCACTCAAACAATGACACTAATTTAAAATGGTTTCGAGTTATTAAATTAAATGGTTACGTGGAATTAAGAAAAGAACTTTATATAATTTCACCATAAAATGATTTTGTTTGTTCTTAACCTAGTTATTCTCATAATTGCATTATGAGCTTATATGACTTCTTTTTTAGTTTTCTTTTTCTTCAGTACTACTTATTACTCTACGTAAAAAGTTAATTTTTAGAAAGATTTACTTTTTTTTTTAATCATAGAATTTTAATGACTGTCAAGAGAACTTAGGTACCCAACTACGTTTGGAACCCCAATTTTGAATAAAGCTTATGAACGAATAATTTTTTTTATATTTAAGTCAACTAAATTAAAATACACGTATAAAATTCTCTTAAGAGTATAATAAAATTTTTGCAAATTTAATGCAATTTTTTTTTGGCAAAAATGAAGAAAAATGACATATTTTAAAAAATTTCTCCATTTATGGGGAATGATCCTCTAATAATAATAATATTTTGAGTCTGAGTTGGAATTTTTGAAGAATATTCACATTATTTTATCGAATCATTATTTTATTCAATCGAAATAATAACCGGTGTTTCTGCTAAAACTTTTCATCTCTGATATATTAAAATATGAATGAACTTAATTCTAACTTACATACTTCAGTGATCCCAGTTCAGGCTCTATTCAGAAGTCTTAGGTATATATATATTCATCTCTATTGATACTTTTATAATATTTTATTATCTGGTGTTACATCCATGTGTGATAGAAGTAGGCCTAAATTTTCAACATAGCTCTGTTTTTTCTATTATGCCGAAAACTTCTTCTGTACAGGGAAGGTGGTACCATAAAGCAGCTTAACCCTAAGTTGCTGGCCTAATTCAGGGACAGCCTTAGAAATCATAATAGGTCTCCATTTTAGTCCAAAGACTCGTTCTGTATCTTCAATTGTTGTGTTTCTTGGAATCCAATTTTTTTCTTTTTTGGCCTTGTAGGTAATACAACTTTCTCACTTATTATTTTATTTTATTTTATTATTCTATATATAGACCAAACATAATTTCTGAAGCATTTTCCATAAAAGGAAAATATTGAAAATATGTCCTTTTTCTTCATTTTTTGCCAAAAAAAATTACATTTGCTTTTTGTTATTGTAATAATGTTCATAAAATAATTTTATATGCGTATTCTAATTCTAGTGACACTAAATACCAAAAAAAAAATATTCATTTATACATTTTTTCAAAATTTCGTCTCCACAAGCGTAGTCGGATACATTAAGATTTTTTAAAAAAATAAACATACTTTTATCTATTCTAGACTTTCATGTCCAATCAGTTGTATCTCGTAATGCTGAATATTCTTCATTCGAAAAAACATATCATAAACAAAGATCTGTATGTGAAATTGTAATAAATAAATTCAAAAGAAAAAAAAGGCGGGGAAATATTACACAATACAAAGGTGAAATCATTTGCGAGGTACAGCTGACTTTGAAAACATGATTATTCAAACAATGCTTGCTTAACATTTTGATACTCATAACATTTGATTCTTCTGATAGACCAATTCTTTTGTTTATTTCACAAAAAATTGAGAGTATTTAAGAAAATACTATATATATAAGACAAGTAACAGAATTGTTAGCGCGCGCTTGAGCATTGTTCTGATATTTTTCTTCACCATAGCGTAATTCGAAAATATGAAATTTTGAATGAACCGAAAGAGATACCGCCAATAAAAAAAAAGTTTCAAAACAAAGAAAATAGCAAGATTAAACTAGAAATATTTCGAAACTATCTGATTTCTAATTTTTTGGTATTTCAAACAAAGATGAATGAAATATACTTGCATGTAAAACTGATAATTGAGTAATTTGGAAGGCCTTACACGATTATGTACACGCAAATTACAATAATTTACATTCACTCTACATAAAATACAAGAAGGGAAAAAAAGAAGAAGAAATCCGCTTTTGTGATTATGGAACTAATTGCGTTGAAAGGAAGAAAATTTTAGTTAATTTTTAAAAAGTAAATTGGAATTTTAATGTATTTTTTTTGTTTCTTTTAATTTAAAACGAAATATTCATATTCAGGAAAAAAATAACTGTGTTGTGCATCACATGCATATCTTGGACAAAATCGTCTGATCTTTTAAAAATTCTGAGTTGAAATTATGCCGATAAAAATCGTTTTAAATCTTCACTATTTATATAATCTATTTTATTTTGGTTGCTTAGAATAAACTGAATGTATTTTATTATAATTACTGTTTTAAAATTGTGTATAATTTATTAAAAGATTTTCCATAATGTTCTTAAACTTTTTGTTGCTAATTTGACATTTTGACAGTTTTAAAAATTCCATAACAGCAATTCCTGACGTTTTGGCTGTTATATGACAGTTGGAATACCATTACTTATTAATACCATTTCTGAATAACTTAAGAGTTTTCAAAATTATGTAATTCTTATCTCAGTAAAAAAAAGGTTCGTTGTACTCAAAGGATTAAAGACATTCCAACAAACAGGTTAAGCATAAACTTATATGTATTTAATTTTTTTGTAAAATTGTTTTTCTTTAATTTAATAAATGCATGAGTGCCAATTCCTATATATATTCCTATGTTTTCTTTAAATATGATCATTTTGCTAACATGTATATGTTAACATAAATATCTCAGGGCCATTCCAAAGTCATTAGAATGCTTAAAAACAATTTAGGAACTTTGTTTAGTTTTTATTCAGTTAGAGTTTATATAAAGAAAATATTTTATTACTCTAAACATTTTTTAAACTACTTAGAGTGTAATGATAGCTATCAAACTGGGGTTTAAGCATTCATAAATATTTAAATAAGCAATACATAAAAATTTTCTAAGTGATTCAGACGTTATTTCTAAGTAAATCTCTAGATAAATTTTAAATTAATTTTACTGATTCCCATCGCATTGAGATTATAGTTCTCTATCGCTGAATTAACCAGATAGACTTAAAAAAAAGAAATTTTAGTTATACATACATAAAGTGCATAATTTATTTTTAAGTTCATTAAAATCTCTTTGATTTTTAAATGTGAGCAAATACATGAAAAAGAATTGTGCATAACTATACTGATCTGGATTATCAAGGAATGTTTAAAGTTTAATTAGAAAACAATTTTGTATGTGAATCTTTCATCTAAGAATTATTAATAAATCACAAAATGAGAATTAATACAGGATCTAAGAAACTTTTCGAGTCTAAGTATTTTTTATTAAGTTTTCCAATATTTTGAGCAAAAAGAACATTTCCATGAGAATAAATTCAAAATAAATGATAAAAATCTGTTTTTTTATTGCTTAGGATTTTTATGCAAATGTTTTGCTTTAACGTTACATCAAAATATGAAATTTGATTTGCCGTATCTTCCGGCGTGTGTGTGTGTGTGTGTGTAATGCTCACCTATACTTTCCTACTGCGTTTTTTTTTTGTTTTAGACATATTCGCCATTTAACACACACACCCTTTTTTACGAGGAAACCTGAAATGTATGTGGGCAACGCTCCTATGTTTTGAAGTTATTTGTTCGGGGTACTATCCCAGGCTTTTTTGAAAAAAATAGTATAATTCTATAACTCCAACCTTTAGAGTTTATAAAGTATGTCATTTCTTTTAAATAAACAGTATTTCGATGTATGTAGGAACCTAATTTTCTTATGTTCATCCCTTTTTTTTAAGTTATTTTTATACGTGGCGTATAATTTACCCCGGTATAATAACAATAATAATACCCGGTGGTGTCTTATTTTTGAGATAAAAGTGCGCGTTATACGTCTGATTATACGGTATTTAAAACTTCTGATTCATAGCAATCTTTCAAAAAATATTTCACTATACGCGAAAAACTTCGAACAGAAAGAATATCACCACAGAGGAGTGGCATTAGATATAAACAATCAAAAATACATTCTATTTTTATAAAATCCACCTCCGCCTAAAGAAAATCCTCATAAGGTGAGATAATTGAATCGAAATCTACTATTATTCAATGTCTTTTCATGTTACTTTTATCGTGCTCAGAATCTTCCATCTTACGTGTGTGTGGGCAGGCAACCTTCTCTCTGCAACTTTCCGTTCTATTTATTCTCGGTCACGGTCAGAAAAGAGAAAGGCTGATGACCGAAAGCGACAGACTCTATACACTTTTTCGCATTATTTATTTTTCTTAATTTTATTTTATTTTCCCCCATCATCCTTCGATGAAACTACATCAAACGAAGTGTGTTGTGTTTGAACGGTTCACTAACTTTGATCGTTTTCTCTAAATATACGGCGCAAGATCTTTTGTGTCTTCACACACGAACACTAAACCGTTCACTCGTGTGACAGTTAGTATGCATCAACTGGTTCGAGGGTAAACACTCAGCACGTTCTCTTGCGGTAGTGTTTTGATAAACTTTTAATTTGCATGACAAAAGTAATGTTATATGCGTGTAAGTTGGAGATGAAGCAAATCACAAACAAGGAACAATTGGGACTGAAGAGCGCGCATAGAGTGGCACGTTTTTGTTGTAGATAAAAATGAACGAAGATGCTTCAGCACGTTATTAGTTAACATTGACCTACATATGTATAAATTTTGATACTAATCTTAAACAAATTACAATAAATAATACCAACAGAGAATAATTTGACTAAGGAAATATATCGTAAATAAAATAAAAAAAATTTAACTTAAAACATTAATTTCAAAATCTCCCAAACTATTTGTTACATCAATCAAATAAAACGATTGAAAGGTACTGGTTTATTAACCTTGATGATGTTCAGACTAAACATCTAAGAGTTTAAAAAATTCTGAAAAAAGTCATGAAGAGAACTTTTTTTAAATATTTCGTTGTATTACGTGATCTTTAAGTTGAAGCATGCAGAACGTTAAAATTTTAAGCAAATGATAATAATAAAAAATGCAAATTTAAAATAATTAAAGTGAGGTAAAAGTAATCACATCGGTTCAATGTGCTGGGTAGGTAGATAGACTGATTATTTATTGCCGTGTTTATTCGAATCTAAGCGCTTTTTTTTTTTCCCCAATGTAAATGCTACAAAATATTGTATGCGGCTTAGAATTGAAGACGTAAAAATTCGTTTGATGGAGGAAATTGAAAATGTTGCTGGTGGTTAGAGCAATTACACGGTCATGTATGTATTCAAAAGTTTTCAATAGAAGCAAAATGAACTAATTATTCTCTTATTAATTTTTATTAATTTTCTTTTTAAATTTCATATAAATTTTGGATATTTATAAACATGTTTACAACAACCTTGCATGTAATGTCATCTTAAAATTTATGTTATATTAATAAAATATCATAAATTTTTGGGTTATGTACAGAAAAAAAACTTGTTTTTCTGTTAGATTGGAAATATACAAAGAATGAAATTAAGGTAAATAATTTTTTTTCTACAAAGCAACTGTATTTTAAAGATAATTGCAAGTTAGCACATCAAACAAAACAAACAAAAACTTTCGAATCAATCAATACTATAGAACAGTAGCCCTTAAAACCCGGACCGTGGACCGGTCAGTGAATCAAATGATACTGGGTCGCCCAATTGACATTAAATTATTTCCATTTTATTTACTTTCATGTATTGTAGAGCGTTTTAGTGAATTAAAACCTTTAATCACTTTATATTCACTTTAAGTGAAACTGTATTTTATTCTGAAGGCATGCTTAAGTACAATTAAATTAAAATTATTAAATAAAAAATGTAAAATATAAATGATCAACGTTCCTCCCCCTTCCTCAGCGGGCCGTCGTAAAATTATCTAACGTTGACCGGTCTGCGGCGATAAAAAAGGAGAGCTCTGCTATAGAGTACTCACAATACTTGTAGATCACACCCCACAAAATATTATTATAGATATAAAAAAAAAGTTATATACAAAATAAACAAATAAAACAACTTAAGAGCTCTACTTGAAATACACAAAAAGACGAATTTCAAACTTAAGGGTAATGTAATAAATGTATATGAAAAATAAATTTTCTTCAATGGTACTATGGGAGGAGGTACCCAATGTCCACCTAATTGTGGATCAACACCCATTGCACAAATTATGCGACTTTTCATACTCATTGCTCAAATTTTAAAATTAACCTACATGTATTATGTAGTGTAATTTTTTTTCCTTGTAAGCAGGGAAAAAATAAATGTCAAGTCTTTATCTCTGCATTTTAATTTTTGCTTCATTTTAGTGCATCTTCAAAAACCATGTTCCTTATCCCCTTTTACAATAAATTGTGCTGAATTCTTATTCCGTTTTTGCTTTTGAACCTTGGTAGATCCCCCTTACAATTGTCCATAAGTAAATAGTGTTTCCTTCGATATTACACATAAAGCGACTTTTTCAAAACTCTGCCACCGTGATTTATGAAGTCATGGCAAATGCAAATCTTACAGGGAATTGCGTACGTTTCTGTTGGAATGGTATATCCAAGTCCCCTCAAGTGTTCAGTGTGTTGCAAATAATTTATACTTGATGTTTAACATAAGTTAATATTACTTTCTACTGTATTTATTTTGTGATAAAAATTGGAATATTCGCAAGCAACGCTGTCCTTTACATTATAATGGCGTTTCAATGGAAACTTGATGAAATATTGATGATACAGCCAAGTTGGCATCATTTGGGCGACCATTTTTTCCGATTTGGAAATCAAGTGGATGATTCTGAAAATTACTGGAGAAATCTATAGCATCACGATCTAAAAGCACTAGAAGGTAGAGAGGATCCCTCTTGACAAATTGTTCTTGGCTCTCCTCTTCAGTTAAATTCAACTTTTTACGACCTCTCTATTCTTACTAACTATACCTTATGTAAAAATAAATTTATTACAGCATCATGAAAAACTTTTTTATATGCAGAGAGATGACGAAACAAAAACTTTTTTTTGCCCTTTTTACAATTTAATTTTAAAATACCCAATAAAATAATACGAAATTGTTTTGCTTGTTGTTGTACCTTAATAAATGCACCGCAGTTATTTTGAGTGCTAATTTTTAAAATAGCAAAAGTAATAAATTAAAAAAATTTATATTTTGATATTTTAACTTGAAAAAGAAAAAGAAGTGAAGAGAAGAAAATTCTTCTTTAAAATTCATTTTCCGGGGATTCATTAATCGCTTACTGCTATTCAACTTGGATAAATTTTTTTGATAATTGATCTCCTAGTTTTGAGCTACGTTCTAATGACAAGAAAAATACATGAAATTTCTCCTCACTCGTCTAACTTCTACACCACACCCCGGGACGTCTTAAGACTCTTTGAGGCCCTGGGCCCAGAGAAATCTTATTTTTGAGGCCCTAGGCCCTTATGCAAAAGTAGACCCTACCTGAAATCTTTAAAAGTAGACAGTATATAGCATGCATTGTCAAATACTCGTTCAAAGGGTAATTTGAAACCAAAAAATTTGCACGACTCACAATCTCAAAAACCTAGGCACAAACTGGTTCAACCGATGACCGCATTTCCACTAAATAAGTTGAATGGTTGTTTATGGTATTAGGCCAGGCCTAGAGATGGACAATGGTCATCACATAATAGTGCAGTATTACCACTTTTGCCAATTGATATGCAATTTGAAATTCCCTGATTTTCGGAAAATAAGTTCGGAAATAATATTCGATCATTAAAATTATTCGAATCATAATCTTATTAAAAAAAGGTCGAGAACGAAACGAGGCCCCCACTTAAGTCGAGGCCCTGGGCCCGGGCTCAGTTGGCCCATGCCTTAAGACGTCTCTGACCACACCAGTTAAGGAACTGTGAGCTCGAAGAGATTTAACGTGTATCAACTCCCCTACATGACGTAGAATCAAGATTTGAAATCTCGTCTCGACTGAAACAACACCTGCTTCGAATACTCGAACATGACCATTAGCTAACGCGACTTCTGTTCTTAGAAGGATAACAGTCTATATCCAATGAAAAATTCATAGTAGAATGACTAGAAAAATATTTTTTTAATGTCCAAACTTCTCTTTTCGTTTTAAAATCCACATTTATGACATATCCAAAAAAACACACATACAAGAGAGTATTAAGATGTAGATATATAATACACCAACTCTTAAATCAAAAACTAGTATTGATAGAGTGTGGTATATTGATAAACAAAAACGAGCATCAATGAAAAATATATTTCAAAACATACTTCAGGTACAAATTACATAGTTTTCTACATTATATTATGTTAGGGCAAAATCATAAGTACTATCAAAAATCGTTTCCTTTTCTATAAATCGTTGATCTTTAACGAATGCTTGTTGTTCCATCGTCAATTTTCTTTACATTTACTAAGATTCTGTTTCCTTTTTTGTTATTAGCGTCATTTTAGAGTGCCATGAGAACTAGAGGCAGAGATATTATTTTTTAAATCATGATAGAATGACAAAGTCGACACCGATGATGACCGAATTTTTTAACTTCTTTACAACACATTAGAACTTTAAAAAGCATTTATAAACTCTGGCCTCCAAAAGTTAAGCTACAATCTGTTCTTTTCTCTGTGTGTGCGTGTCTAATTTTAAATTAATGAACATAGAAACAAGAAAATTGAAAGAAATGTGACTTATTGAATAGACTTACTGAATGCGACACAGAAATTTTTATAAGTTTAGCACAACCATGACTTATAACAAAAAAGCCTTTTGGCAGAAAAATCGATTCTTGGAGAAAGCAGTACTACACAATCTTATCAGGGAAAATGTCTTGGAACCACTACAAAAATGGTTTCTTATAAGGAGTGTGTACACTCCTAACTGCAATGTATTGGTGGCATAGATTTTTCATATTGTCAAATTGTCGGACACGGAAAGCAAAGACCAGATATTGAGTAACCATTATTCCAGCTCATATAATGGCATCGGAGGAGGACATAGAAAAGCAACGAGTTTATCAGAGTAGTCTTAAATATGCTGTATCTAAGATTCAGGTTTGGAAATTTAGCTGGTCATTTTCCATTTTCTTTTAATCAAAATTCACAAAATTTTCTTTTAATCAATCCTCAATAAGCGCATTTTCATCCATCAGACTGAATTCTTTGCCATTGGCAGCGGCATATGGGCATATATATATATATATATATATTGTCCTGATATCTCATACCAGTCAGAGTTTCTTCATGGTGGAACTAATGAGAATGTTCACACATAAATAGTTCGAATAAATCTCCGATCAGAAGGATTTCAAGACAAAGTTCGGTGAAGAAAACCAATCATATTCAAAGCAATTCAAAGGAAAAATCATTAAGCTAACTAATGAATATATTCTTAAAGTTTTCAAGTTTTGGAAAACTCTCGTTTTTGCAAATGAGAGTGAATATAAGGCTTTCGAAAGCGAAGGGCGTGGTAAAATTTGACGTTCCAGAACCGAAGAATTGAAATTCATAAATGTCGTTTCTACATTTGGTTGAGAAGGACCCATTGACCTGGGGTCAATGTAGACTGTTGTTGTTAGGAAATTAACTTTCATTGAAGGCACAATGAACCGTTTAAAATATTGCTGTAAGATATATTCCAGGGACGAATATATTGTGAAATAAGGAGCGAGTATCTGTTGAAAGGATTACAGCTTAGACGCCAGCAGATGTTTTAGAATGATAACAATTCAAAACATACAGCGAAACGAAAGAATAACTCATTTATAAAGTAAATGTACAACTTCATACCTCTAGTCAGTTGCAAAATTTGAATTTCATTGATTTCTATGGGATAAACTTGATGGTAGAGTTAGAAGATGTAGTTTCCGAGGTATAGATTCCTAAAAAAAAAAATTGTTGCAAGTGAAGACTAGAATTACGTTAGACACCACTTAGAATGCTACTGCCTGAAGCATAGGAATTTATACAAGCTATCATGAATCTCTCTCTCCCTCTCTATCAGGCTAATCTATACAACATTTAATAATATTTACAATTGTATAAATAATGCTACTTTTCATCTCTTTTATGTGTATATAATTTTATATCATGTTATTTTCATTAAATGAGTTTGCTATTCTTTTTAACACTTTAAAGTGCTCCTTTTTTTTTACATGGATATTTATGAACCCAATTTGTATTTCTATTTATAAAAGTGTTACTGCTTTTACAATTTTATAATTATACAAGAATGCCCTTTTTGGAGATATATGTTGACTTTTGTGACTGACATAAAATGATCAAACGCCATTTTAAGCAAAAACTTTTGCACAGTTTTTCACGTAAATTTTATTCCAAAAAATAAATTAAAAAACACTTATAATGATAATACATCTCTGGAAATTATTTTTAAAAAACAAATTAAGTTATGAGAATGGAATTACGGGGAATAGGAGATTCGCTCGATCTCTCTTAATTAAAATGATTTGCTAAAGGGATTCATACAGTGAACAAATGTGAACAACTTTCTTAAAATCTTTAACATCCAAAATGCATGAGATTCTAGCAAACTGTTATGCAGAGTATATATTCTAGGGGGTTTTTTTTAGTATCATTACTTTTTTACATAAAGTATGCAGATTAATGATTTGCTTAAAAACCTTTTGACAATTTTCATACATATATGCTGTATTTTCTAATTTTAACTGAACAAAATACTTCATCAAATGTTTTTCCCTTCT
Organism: Trichonephila clavata; assembly: GCA_019973975.1. Taxonomy (NCBI): domain Eukaryota; kingdom Metazoa; phylum Arthropoda; class Arachnida; order Araneae; family Nephilidae; genus Trichonephila; species Trichonephila clavata. The sequence goes on from BMAO01020533.1 coordinate 356,756, forward strand.
TTCTGTTGTGTTTCAAACAATTATTTATGTAGTATGTTATGACATAATATAGTTCTCATATAAAAAAAATAGTTCAACATTTCCAAAGGAATAATTGTATGTATATAATTGGCTAATATCATATAATTAAGATACGAATCTTTTGAATAAGAGTAACAAAACTTCAATTATAGGCTCTTATAATATTAACGAATATTATTCAAAAAATACACATATGGGTTTATAAAAACCATAATTTCTGGTTGAATGAAATAAAGTTTCTTTTGATTGACTCGTGCTTTATGAAACTTATTGTTATTTCCCACTGTAGTTCCTGAATCTTGCCTAATGATCGTAGTTGTTACAAGAAAACAGAAGTGTGCATAGAGCTATTTGGGTTAACAGCATGGGAAAACCTGTAAAAGTGTAATAATTGCCTGTGTCAGCCCCTGAACGTATGTTCTTGTTCATGTAAGAGACGGCATTGTTACGCTTTTGCAATTGCGCAACCGAGCGAAACCATCAGTTGATGAATCTGGAGGATGAGCTTAATGTTGCAGAGAGAAATCTCAGGACTTTTTTACCTCACGCACATTACCATTCGCATCATCATTACATAAGAAATTGTGGTTAAGCTGATTGAATTGACAATTAGTATTTTTTTAAAAGTGAACAGTGTAAAATCAGATAATGTGAAAATAATTGGTGAATATGGGACGTATTGTGTTTTTTTATGTGTATTTTAAATGCATTCTCAATTTCAAAACTAACAATCCTGAAAAGAAATATTTTAACGATGACAGACAGAAGTATTCTAATTTGTGTATAACAATTAGTAAAGATGCAATTCGATTCTTATCAATATTTTATTGAATCTCATATTACTAAATAGTTTGGTTTACTTTAATTAACCTTTCATTAAAGAAATAGATTGAGATAAACATTATAATTTTGAATCATAATCAGATTTTGATGGGTTCTCTTCGTATGCTTCTGCTTATCCTTAAGGGGAAATACTTCCTATGCATATTGTTCGATCTGAGAGCCTTTTTCTTTAAGAGCCACTATGTATGCAAATGAGAAATACCATTCAAAGTTAAGTGAATTCAGCTCGAGATGGAAGGTAGCAGAAAGGTGAGTTGATGCTAGTATGAGTTATATTCTGAGTTGTCAAAATACCAGGAAATAGGACTTGTGGTATTGTTGACAAAGACCAGAAAATATAGCCGTGTGTCTGTATTTTTTCATACATGCTTGATAAGTACATTTAATAAATGTTATTATTATTTACTAGGGCTAACTCGCTCCCATTAGCTATTTACAACCTTAATATATTTGAAATTAATATGAATAAAGTTTGTTGAGGAGAAAGAGATAGTTTTAGAGATGTCTCTCTTCCCTCGGTTAATTCTCACACTAACTCGAACGCGAAGGTTCATTACTAGATGGCAACAACGACCATTGCATACTCCTTACACACTTTTTACCACAAACCACCACATAAAATTTTGAAATTTAACTGAGTAATCTGTCTCGATCCCGCAACCCACCAGTCGTAAAATCTGAGATTTTGCCTTCAGACTACAGAGGCTCATTAGTGAATATGTATGCTTCCCAAAATTAGCAAATTTTGCAAAAAATTAAACGCGAGTCACTCAAATATACACACACAATTAGCTATTAGCGATACACTTCAATATTTTGAACGCTGGTTATATAACACTGGCCTCACGATAGCTTTCGCCTTACCCTACGAATTTATATACCTCACTACTTCGTAAATTAGACTTAACCAGAGTTACTACCTTTATTGTTCGACACAACTGCCAACCCAATGTCAAACATTAAACATTCTTATAATTAAACCAAGGAGTTTCGCTACATATTTTCACTGCACTATATATATATAATAATATAATATATATATATAGATATTCATGGTATTAATATTAAAAATTAAAAGATAGTGATTTAAAGGGTTTAATACAATTCTTTACCAAATAGGCAAGGAACAGCCTGGTCTGTTCAGACAGAAAGGACTGTTCATAATATCAGGATCATGACCTGAATTGATATTCTTTTGTTGCTGTTTTCTGAAAGCATGCATACTGTCTCCTATGCGGTTCCACAAACGTGTGATATATACATGTTCTTAGATAATCATGCAAAAACTTCGGTCTTTTGTACGAACACAACTAAAACTGCATTCAAAATTTAAAAACTTGGACAATGGACAATATTAGTCGGGATAAAATAAATATTGTTAGACTTTACTTCATATTTTTCTCAAAAAAGAAAGAGAGAGGTTAAGGTATCCGACTACTTGCCACAATTTTTCTTTAAAAAGGGAGATATGGGGTTTTTTGTTGTTTTTTTAGATTTGTTTAGTACATTTTAAGAAAAACATGCTAAAATTAAGAAGAGAAAAAAAACTGTTATAACTGAAGTGGGAAAAAAGGGTAAAAATTGACAAAAAATAATATAAATGCGGCCCATTCTGTACCAAAAGTTTATGAACAAATTTTCAAGTTTTCAATTCTGATGTATTGCTATGTTATTCATTTTTTAAATATCTTCAGGATAAGAGACATCTTAATTTTTACAAAAACTAGAGCACTTTATCTGAGTTATTATATGAAATTGCTTAAAAAACAGTGATTATATTTACATAAGGGACTGTAAATTTTGTAATAAAACAGGAATTGATAAATCTGAAGATTAAAACACTTCTACTATTATGCAGAACATACACAAAAAATTTCAGCTTTATATTTTCAAATTTTTTTTGTCAATCACTGGCCCCGTTTGATTGTTTTCAAAAAACCGCATTTCGAGTAAAACGTGTTTTAAAGTAATGGCATATGTTTTTACTAAAACAACTGTAGTTTTTGTTCTAGTGAACTGAAAATAATAAATTTGATATTTTTATAAAGCTAATAAGATGGCATATAAAATAAAATCATAAAAAAAATTGTCAATCTGTGGCAAAATTCACAATTCTAGGGTAGTCGGATACCTTAAGACTTAGTCGTTTCCCGTGTTTGGGAACAGTCTTGTCGACTAAATCTAAGAAAATTAGTAACAGTTATAACAACATAGATTTTTTTAAAGAAACTAATTATCCACTTAAATAGTCAATACATAACCTCAAAGAATATTTAAAAAGTTTTATAAGAGCTTGATATTAAAATAATTTAAGTAATAGTTTTGATATAACTGCAAAAAATATATCAGAAAATAGAAAAGAAAAAGATTTTATCATGTTCAGTCTATGCTGTAAATCAATGAACCAGGGAGATAGTACCCTTTCACTGTATGATACGGATTTATGCATTAAATGTAAATTATTCTTTGAAGTTAAAATGTTGTATTTGTATTTTATATAGCTACATAAACATTAGTATTGGATTCAATTTGATGTTGAGTTCAATGAAAGATATCGGATAAAGTGAGAAGTTAAGAATAAATAACTGAAATGAAGCATGAAATAAGCACTTATAAGCTAGAATGTTGCGTAAATTAATTTATTATAAAGAGTTTATATATCTAATAACTATAGGGTTTCTAAAATATTTACATTTGGAAGGAGAATCAAAAGAGCCATATATATATATAAAGAAACATATTGGAAATATGTTGTAAATTTATACAATATTATTATATTAATTTGCACATGAAAATATATATATGTAGTTAGCAAAATGTTTTATAGTCACTTTTCAGAATTATACATAATTAAACCAATTAAAAATCAACATATGGGTCTCCAAATGCCAGATTTTCAAGATATGCTTACAAGAATTAACTATTTCAAATAGTTTCATGATTATAAATGAGTTTTTATTTCTTCTTCATATTTTCATTATTAAACTCAAAAATACATATAATACAGAAGGTCCAATATCTTCGGTGTTCCAAATCGAAGGTATTTGACATTCATAAATAATAAAATAACAAAAAAATTTGAATGAAATCATAATATTATTTTATTTATATAGCAAATATAGCAAAAGTATATTTGCTTATAAGATGCAAGGTATTTTACTAGAACAAGTAAACGTAGGGGCCAAATTACTTGTTACCTTCCACTTACTTTTATTTTTCCTTAAATTGCAACTATAGAAATATTCATTAATATTTTAGAAAAAGTAAGTGCCAAAGTAATCGACTCTATTATTTAAAATTAAGATTGTTTTAATTTTATAAAACTAATTGTTTTTGTTTTATGATGGCATCAACAAAAACTATTAATGAATTTAAAAGAGGGCAGATTATTTCTAAGCGACAAAATGGCGCGAAAGAATCTGAAATTTCAACAAAAAAAACTTAGAATATCAAACAGAAGCGTAATATGGATATATAAAGCATATTCATCAAAAAAAGTACCCCAAAAGCTTCATCATCTAGGGGACAAACCCAAGAAAATTATTAAACGGGATGAGAGGAAATTGAAGCGTATTGTGAAGAAAGCAGACGATTGGCAACCCTACAAATTACAAAGGAGTTCAATTTAAACTCAGAAACAACGATCTCTCACAGCACAATACGAAGATAACAAATTTCTGGGCTTGAAAGTCGACGACCAACACCAAAAACCCTATTAGTCAGCTTTAAATCGATGATATCGTTATTCTGGGACTAAAGAATCGAAACTCTAGGGCATAGACAGTGCCAGTTTATCCATTGGAGGCATGGGGCGGGTGCCCAGGGGCTGGGAGGGTCCCAGAAGGGCCCAGATAAACTGGACTTAACCAGATTTTCTGGTTATAGATTTCGATCCTCCAATGCCAAGGGGGACTGTAGATCTTCTGCACCCAAGGCCCGAAATGAGCTTAAATCGGCAATGGACGTAGAAATATGGGGGGAAAAGTTGTATGTACCGATGAGAGCCTATTTTGCACTATTTTACAAATGGTGGCAGTCTAAGAATTCGTCGGGAACAACATGAAGCTCTTTATCCAGATTGCATATAACCAGTCGTGATAGCTGGAGGTAAAGGATTAATGATCTGATTAGCTTTTGGTTGGAGCGGGATCGGCCCCCTTATCCACTATAAAGAGTAACAGAACTGGAAATGAGTACTTATCTTATCGAAAAATGTTTTTGAACCATTAATGGAAGATTGGTTTCCAGATGGCGACGGAATATATCAGGACAATAATGCTACTCCCATCGCGCCAAAACTGTTTTGACTTGGTTTAACCATAACCATGATATATTTCATCATCTAAAATGGCCATCAAAAAGTCCTGATATTAGTGTAATCAAGAACCTGTGAGAGATGCACTAGAAAGGCATTTAAGAGAGTCGAATAACCTTCTAACAAATATCAAAGAACTAGAAATATCATTTCATGCAGCATTGTCTGAAATCACTGTAGAGACATGCCAGAAGTTTATTACATCAGTACCACAACGAGTTAATGTTCTATACCAAGGGTACTCAACCTTTTTCTCTGCCGGGCCACATACATGTGTTAATTATTTGACGCGGGCAGCAACATGAGGATTAATGGAGAGGGAGGGGGGGGATAAATGCTTAAGACCGAGATAACATAGAAAATTTAAAATGTGTAAGTTGATCAAAATATTAAAACTCCTATTTTGCTTTTTTTAATCCTTTTTTATGTTTTTTTTAAATTTTTGTCAATGAATTTTTCTAAATTGGAAGCATTTAAGAAACACTCCTTCATAATTTCTGCATCAGTAAACGGTTTTATATGATTACCAATAATATAACAAACTTCATAGGATGACTTTGTTACTCCTGTGACATTACCACTGACAAAACACTTTTTTTGCTTTTGTGAATATTATTCAAGAAAACCTATTTATCATCTCTTGAAAGAGATCTTCGACGAAAAGTGTCATTGAACAATTCCTATTTATTGATATTTTTTAAATATTTCGTGACAAATCAAAAAATTGCCAAACCATGCTTATTTTTCACTACAAAACAGTCAACTTTACCAATGTCTTGAAACAATTTATTTTCTTCAAACATTTTTCGCTTGCAAGATATGAAAAATAGTTAAAAACTAGTCCCACTCATAAAATGGTCGCTACTCCACTGTTGTTTATTATCACCAATAAAAAAAATATATCAATTTGCGCCTATACGACATCAATAACCAAAAGCAAAATTGTGATATATTTGATTTTTTAACAAAGAATTTCCCACCAAATTTTCATAAATAAATGAATTTCACAGTGCAATTGGCCATGACCTAGCCACTTAGAAGGGAACGGGGGAGGGGGGAGCGCAGGCTGAGTATCACTGCCACATACAAAGCAAAAGATGGAAGTATCATATATTAGATAAGGTGACAAGTCATTTGGTAAAAATGTTTATGCTATATTTTATATAATATTTTTTTTACTGTTGTATATTTTCCTTTTCCTTCTCAACGCACTTTCCATTAACCCCAAAGGAAATCTTTTTTGTGTTTGATTGATTTGAAAACCTCATCTTGAGAAGGAACCGTGATACATGCACACGCACAGATATTAAGTTTTCTATTTAAAGTAATCTTGGTGGCCGCGGTAGCCGAGTGGTCTAGGCATCGGATCGTGGTTAGCATGTCATGAGTTCGATCCCAGTACCACTGAAGACCCGCCGTGTAGGGGAGCGATGCACGATAAATCTCTCAAGAGCTCAAACGTCCTTCCGTTGGTGTGGTGTGGTAGTTAGGAGAGGGGGGTGCCAGCTCAGGTGTCGTCTGCGTCACTTGACCATGGTTCAAAATTACGCGGACCGTCCCCAAAAGCCCTCGTGTAGCTGAACAGTGGGACGTTAATATTCACTCACTCACTTAAAGTAATCTTGTGACGGATGTATACGGTTTTTCACTAACCTCTTCTTTTTATCTTTAAATCAAATTATTTATTTCAACCAACCTTCATCGAGAGCCAGGCGTGATTTATGTAAATAAGGAATATTATATAAATTCGGTTTTCGCGAGTTGAAGGGAGCTGAGTAAGAGGAAGTGAGAAGTCAAGTGAATTAAAGAAAAGTGAAGAGATCGAGAGGTCGACACGTAGTTGTTGACAAGTTAAGCAAGCTTGATACGTTTTGATGTGCGCAAAGAGAAGCGGATTAAAAGTATTGAAATTCACTATTACGGAGCGTGGAGTCTTCGTCAATTCATCCAGCTAATTTGAGTGCCTGAAGTTCGTCACGAATTAATCGCAGCATTAAAACACCAGGTACTGTGATTTTGATTAAGTAAATTCTGATTATTAGTGTGAGGCGTAGTTGTGATTGTGCGCGTTTAAGGTGTCCTAGATTCAGTAGAAATTCTGTATTATTATCCGCTTGTATTGATATCTCACCTCTGCACTCTACTCTCGTTTATTTATCTTAATTAGAATTGTGATGTGTCTGTTTATAATATCTGATAAAAATCAATAAATCAGTTTGAATTGGAATAATGTCTTTAGATCATTTAAGTCCGCCTACACATCTATCCGGGTTTTCAGATAAACAGCAAGGTATTAATGTAAGGGGGGGGGGGCTACAGGTCACCACAATCTTAAGAGCGATCGTAGAGGATGCTCAAATGAGACAATTGTAAGAGGTTTTGGCTGTCATCAACTGCAAAAAGTGTCTTTAATTATTTGTTACCAGAATTGGCAAGTTGGGTTAAAATTCACAATACTTCGTGTGATTACTGCTTAGATTTATTATTCTTGAGTTGGAACCTGCTTGTGTGACAGAAACTCAGAACTGCAGTTGTAAAAGATAAGTCGATCTGTATTATTATTGGCTAGGATTCGAGGGTTATTTCTCTGCCTGTGGGTATTTCCATTAAAATATTAGACTGAATAAATTTGCTGAGTTTTACAAAGTCTCTTGATTTATCTCTTCTCCATACTAGTACGAACTCCAGTTCCTTTCAGTTTACTGTGCATATTCTTTCATTTGAATTGTTTTTCTCCGAGAATTCTTTTTAAAATTACTTCTAATGAAATCATATATATATATATATATATATAAGTAAATTAACAATATTATATTTTATTTAAAATTAATTGTATATGTATGGGTGGTACTTTTATTTTCTATAAATTTTAAAACAAAATAGAGTTTTTAAATGTGTATATATATAGTATTAATGTTATTTTATCAAAACTTAATAATTTTATGCGTTACTGTTATTGTCTATTGCCCGGGAATATGTTTTGCAGTACTCACGTGGTAAATCTTTATCTAATAGTGTTAACTTTGGTTTTAAAATATTTTAGTAATTATTACAGGTTATAATTTACATTAATAGATTATGGTTTTATTTATAATAATAGTTAAACTTTCTCTTCTCTAGAAATGTCTTGCTTTACTACAAATTCAGGTAAAGGTTGGCTGGCCAAAAAACATTGTTTAAACCTGCAATCCTGGTTCCTAAGGCTAGGAGTTTGCTCTAGTACTACTGCGTCTAAGACTATTCTATCATGACTATAGTTATCTTAGGTTTATAACTATTTTTTGTATATTTTTGTAATATATATATATATATAACCACCACAATTTCACTTTGAAGAATATATAACAGAGCATCAAAGTAATATCCGTGTGAGGTATAAAAGATATTGCCAATTTACCAGAGCAAACTATGAAAAGTCATGTGATGTCCCTCGTACATGTCCGCTTAATCAGCTAAATATTCAGTTGCCTTAAAAATGTTTTGAAAAATTTTTTTAATGAAAGCACACATCAATAGATTAATAATAGTGAGTAATATAGAATGATAAGTAATTATGTAAAAAATAAAAATTACTTACTTTTTACAAATTCGATTACTGATGAGTTATATGTAATGAATAAACAGATCCAAACGGTGCCAAATTTTCAAAGGCAAAAGAATTTGTATCTCATTTTAGTTAACTCTATTCAAACATAAACTTTAGAAGGTAAATATATATATATATATATTATAGTTTTAATAAAGGAGTGAAACACTAAAATTACAGCGTGGCATTTAACCTTAAAATAAATAAGAAATCTATTTTTTAACTAAAAAACATATCTTGTACAAAAAGAATTTTAAATGCTTGAATAAGAAAATTTAAATTTTATTATACATTTTTTAAGGAAAAAGATGCTGTACCAAATTTTCATAAAACGGTGTACGCGTGATTAAACTTAGCTTGATCAAAAAATAGCACTGAAGAAAAAAGTTTTTAAAAAAGATGCTTATTTAGAGTTTTTGTGATAGCGGAAATAATTGCAATAAGAAAAAAAATATTCAAATGTTTTCCAATTTGAATTTGCCCATACATTTCTGGATTACGGATGTAACCGATGCATTTCGGTTACAGACATATTGTGTGCTCCCATGGTTACTCACTTTAAATATACTTAACTTATTCTGATTCTTTTGTATTTCATTCTCACATAAAATTTTATAAATAAATATTATTGAGATCTTTCCAGTTTAATGTAAGAAATTTTCTTCATCAATTTTATACTTAAATTTTAAAATAAGATTTTAAAAAAGGGAACTTAATTTCCAGTTAACTTTGGAAGCACAAAAGTACCACTAAGTCATTAGAATGAATATATTTTTTAATAAAAAATGCATTTGTAAACTAAAAAATAAACTGTAATCCCGTACTTTTCGTGATAATGATGATTCTACCCTAAAAACGTTTTTTTTTAACAAATGAATATTAAAATTAAATTTAAATAAATAATTATATAAACAATAGTTATCTTACTTAAGAAAATGATTTAAAGTAATTATTTTTCCTATTCAACGTCAAAAAATTAGCTTCAGAATTTTTAATAGCACTACAATTTATTTGGGGTATGATTTTATATAAAAAAATAACTATACATATATAAAATCAGATTATGATATATATAATTATCTATTTTAGGAATTATAGAAAAGAAATTTAGAGAGCGCTCTCTGTTTTACTGAACGTTCATAAGAAACTTCTTTTAAATGAAACATCTTTAAAAATGTAATTATAGCAAAAAAAATTAGGTTAATTAGAACATTTTTTACAGAATTAATATATCGTGTACCGTATCAAAGTTAATGATATGATATGAAACTGCTCTTAAGATTGTGGAAATTTAATATATTTTTAGAAAGAAATAAAAACAATTTTACGGAAAGTATTTTTTAATGTTTTCTATTTTTACTTTCTACCGTAATATTTATTATGAAAATAGAAGGGGCTTGTTCCAGAACTGTATATTATAAAATGTTGAACTATATTTCTACTCAGACTCTATTTCTAAAGAACTATATTTCTATTCAGATATGAAACTAAGCTCTCTTGCTAAATCAGAGATACTCTCTCCACTATTAATATTCATGCATCAGTCACCTAAACTCAAAGAATATGAAATGAATAATAAAATCTCAAAGAAACTGAAAGTTGGGAAATTCCCATAACTTTTTTATTTCTGAACTATGAATTAATTAATCAGACAAAAAAAAAGATTGCGAATTAACATATTTGCATTTTTAGAATGAATTTCACAATATATTCCCTTATCTTCCCTTTCTTTGAGCGAAATTTAGAAAAGGAAAGGCGTGTTGTTGGAAAGTATGGAAAACAGTAGGTCGAAAGAACGGACTAACTGACCTCATGTCCTACTTCGCGTTCAACTCTAGAAGGTAGGTGGGGAGCATCCCATATATATTCCATTGGGGATCACTCAGTTAGAACATTCACTTGTCTCTCATCATCTCGACAGCACATTTCTCTTCTTGGATCATCCTCTTTTCTCCTTGAACTTTGAGTAACAGAGAGTTTCATTGAACTAGTAAGTATATATATATTTTGTTTTATTACATTTCATTTTTTAATTTCATTATTATTTACAGCGTTCTAATGAAATGTCCCTGTTGCTGAAAATAACTATTACTACCTCGAGCATTTTTTTCATCATTATGTGACTCCTCGCTTAAAAACTCTTTAGCAATATCTTCCAAACTGGAATATTTCATTTTTCGAGAAACAGTTATTCGTATATAGTATAAAGCAGAAGGGGAAAAAATATTAATGTTTTTCTAAACAGAAAGCCGTTACGTCATCCTGACGAAAGATTAATCTTAATTTTGTTATAAAATTAGAATAAAAATTATGACATAATGTCTAAGACTGATATCACTAGCAATTTCTGCTCGTCAAGGAAGCCATAGTAAAATCACACTTTAAGTGGACTCGCTTACAACAAAACTAGGAGTTAACGGGTACGACTGCATATTTTATCTGATTTTTAATCGGGTTTTTCTTTTTTGTCCTTAAAGTATTTGGAGAAGTTAATACTTTTTCATTATAAAGAATATACGGTACATACGGTTTTTCTGCGGTCTTTTATACGGCAATTTGAAAAAAATAAAGAACAGAGCATTTTTAATGGATTTGTAGCTTAAAATCGTTTTTATAGGACGTTTTATACATAATAAAAACCAAATACAGTTTTTCTCTTCTTCGTCTTTGCATGATACTAATTCGAGTACAGTTAGTATTATCAAAACAACGTTTACTATGTACATCTTTTCTAAATTATTTTGCACAATAAAAGCTAAAAAAAAAAGACGAATGCATTTTGTCTTAAAAATCGCGAATGGATAATGTTAATTTGTCATGTTAGTAATTCGAATTTGAGAAATATTACAAAATGCAAGGGAAAAATAATCGATTCGGACGGAAATATGGATTTTATTTTAATGTAATGTTCTCAACAAGAATTTTTATTTGTTCAATAAATATAAGTCAAGCATACATAACATTAAAAAAAAACAAATTAGAAAAATGAAAAACTTTTCAAACATCATATCTACAAAAAAAACAAAAAAAATTAAACATTTTTAATCTAACAGTAAGTCTTAGAAAAATCGTTAGCATCTTTTAAAGCGCGTGTTTTTCTTTAAGCTTCTGAATTTTAACGAGGGAAATAATTATGGTTCATTGCATGTGTTATAGAAAAATTTCATGTTATAATTTGGAGAAGAAAAACAGAGAAATAACATTGAAATGTAGTTTTCTCTTTAATGAATTAATTTTGTATTTATATAATTAGTTATCTATCAAATTGTGTTGTTTACATCACTGCTCAATTTCTGATATTGAGACAATATAATTATTTTTAAACTCCTAGAAAGAAAACTAAATTTAAAAAATAAACATTTTCTGCAGAAATAATGGCGAAAAGAATCATAAAAAGCATAAAAATCAACGAATATTTTTTCATAAACATTTGTTTAAATAGAGAACTTAATCACTTATAAAGCATTTGATTGTTTCAATTATATTAAAAATATATCGTTTGTATTTTTTTTCAAACATGTTTATGCATAAAGGTCTAATGTTTGCAAAATTTTAATGATGATTACATTTGTGAATCAGTCTATGATATTGATAATGTAGAAGTTATTTTTGTATTTGAAAAAGTGTTCTAGATATGTGTCCTATTTTCTAATATTAGAGTAATAATTCTAAATATTTTAAATATTTATCTCTAGATTTATATCAACTGAAAAATCAAACTAAATGCAAAAACGGGCTTAGAGTATTATTTATGTCATCTAAAACATTCTAATATGTAAACATGTTCTGTGAAAACCTAAAATTTGATTCATTTTCTCTAAATCCCAACAAGTATCTAAGTGTATCGGTTAACATCCATTTCAATAGGCTTTCGATGATGAAATCAGAGAAAAGCATAGTAGTTATTTTACTGTCTATTTTTATTTATTCAATGAATTCGAAAACTCACAGCAACACAAGTATCAAACACATGGGCTATAAAATAGTGGGTTTCTGTTCCGATTAAACACAATTTTTTGTTAATATAAATAAAAATATAAATATAAATCATAAAAACAAACTTACCAAAAAGTACTTAATCCTAATTCTTAACATTTTTTTGTTAAGTAAAAATTCTTAAATTTAAAAACAGAAATCAAATTTTAAAAAAATTGGGGGGATTCAAAGCAAATGAATTAGTTATTGCATCCCAAGTTTTATGAGACTAAATATGCCAAACGACTTTTTCCAGTAAATTTTCGAGGTTCAGTTGGAAAATGTTTATTTTATATAAAAAAATACTTTATTGTAATATTGTTTATAATTATATTTTCGTGTTAAAAAAACAGTAGTAATAAATAAAATATAATTTAAAGCCATTAAATTGCATACTTTGGAAGATATGATATATTAAATTTATTTTTGGATAGTAAAACAAAAATTATGATATATTAAGTTTATTCTGATACGTAAACAAGAATTATAAGATGATTTTTCAATATTCCGGTTATAAATTCTAAAAATATAAATTAAGCGCATTAACTCTACTTATTTTCTTTTTAAAAAATATGACCAAAAATATAGATACAAATTAAACTGTTAGGTAAAAAATTGTATAATATTTTTAAGAAATATATAATTTTATATTTGATCCTCAAAATTCGTAGAAAGAAGCCTACAATTTTGTGAGTCAAAAATGATTTAAAATATAATTTTTCAGCATTTTTAGTTCTATTAAATAATTATTTTAGAATAGGATATATAATGTTGCCCTTAAAATATTCTAAACAGAGAAATTATATTAATAATTTTAAGGAATTGCAAAGAAGAACCAATTAAATATTTCTGATCTAGAAATTTTTCATTTAATTTAAGTTTGATTTTGAGACTTTTATAATGGTTTAGATTTAAGAAAAAAAACTTATTTTTATTTAATGTATTTAACAGAGAGGGTGGTGTCTAGGGGTATGTTGAATGAAAGAGAGACGTTAAAGTTTTAGGATATTTAATGACATCTACAGGTTGTTAAACCTGACTAGGCGCGCGCTGCTGGGAGAAGAGTAATTCTACTCCTTCTCCGCTTACATCCGGGGGTTTACAGAGAGTGGCGCTGGTGTCGCCTGAGCGTATACAACACTCGTCCATCCTGATGTGGTCGGTCCCCGACCAGGCTGGAAAATATGCAAGTAAAAATTATACAAATACTACAACTGAAAAGAAAAAAAAAAAAGATTAAACAAATTTTTAAAGTTCAAATTTCCTTGAGTATATAGAGGAAAAAAAATAAAGTCATTAGAGTTCTGGAAAGAAAAGTCTTAGGGATTATCCCATGGTTTCATCAGATCAGCAGATGTGGATGTCAAATTCGGGCCTTCTTGTCTTCCTATTTTCTTTACATCGTACCTGTCGTTTGGACGAACTTTCACGACTTCATATGGGCCAAAATATTTTGGTCGCAATTTCACACCTACTCCAAACTGGGTTTTCTTGATTGCAATTCTGTCACCTTCTTTGTATTTTCTTGCTTCTTTGCGATGTTTATTGTAGTGTAGTCTACTTTGTTCTTGTAATTTCAGGATATTGGATTTGGCATCTTCTCTTATTTGTTGTTTATTCTGTAAAGATAATTGGAAATTTTCTTCCTCGAGAATGGCTTTGATTTTGATGTCATCTTTATTTTTCATTTTGACGCCTGTTAAAAGTTCAAATGGTGTATATTTGGTGGCTATGGAAACAGGGCTGTTAATAATTCGTTGAACTGATGATACGTGTTTATACCATTTATTGGGATCTTCAAGTGAAAGCTTTGTTAGGACTGGTATTAACGTTGCATGAATTTTTTCTACTTGACCGTTCCCACGCGGTACACCTGTTGTGATTGAAATAAACTCGATATCTTCATCCTGACAAAATTTCTGAAATTCTGTAGAAGTGAATGCTGTTCCTTTGTCTGAAATTATTCGTCTGGGACTTCCAAAGGTTACTTGTTGTAATTTTAATTTGTCTAAAGCATCGTTAGCTGAAGGAGACTTTACAGGATAAATCCACAAAAATTTGGTGAAAGCGTCGATGACAGTAAAGATATATTTGTAGTCTTTGTTAGTACTTGGGAGTGGACCCAAAAAGTCAATATGGTAGGTATCAAGTGGAGTATCACCTTTTGGTATGGGATGTAGAAATCCTTCTCGTTTGCCAAATTTTTTGGATGAAAGAATGAAAGGAATACAATTTGCAATAACATTTTCTACAGTCTTACGCATATTTGGGAAAAAGAATTGTTGTTTGACTAAAATTTTCAGTTTTGTTGATGCCGAAATGTCCTTTAGAATGTTCAAGTTGTACGATTTGTTTTTGCATTTCAAGTGGAACGACTAGAAGTTCTTGGTCGTTGACAATTTTGTACAGCACATCGTTTTTTAATGTATAATCAGAGGCTAAAGATGATTGTAATAATTGTTTGATACTGGATGTAAACTCATCATTAATTTGTGCTTTTTTAATTTTTTGTGTTGTCTCGTTGTATTGTATGAGCATGACGGGATAACGACTGAGCGCGTCAACATGTTGCATTTGTTTACCTGGCCTGTGAAGTATTTCGTAATCGAAGTCTTCTAAGAAGAGAGCCCATCGTGCTATTCTAGGTGGTAAATCTTTCTTTGACATAGTTTTTTGAAATGCTTGGCAATCTGTGATTATTTGAAATTTTGTGCCGACAAGGTAGTGTCGAAATTTTTTTAATGCTGTAACTATCGCTAAGATCTCTAGCTCGTAGCTGGAGTATTTCTCTTCTTGAGGAGAAGTTTTACGACTCATATAGTGTATTGGATGAAAGTTCTGATTTGAGTCAATTTGTAGAAGTATAGCGCCAAACCCTTTCGCACTGGCATCGCAGTGTATTTGTAATGGAGCGTTTTGCTGATAAAGATGTAATACAGGTTCCTGAGACAAAATTTGCTTCAAAGAGAGAAAAGCTTGTTTTTGTATAGGACCAAAGGTGAATGGAACTTTGTCTCGTAAAAGATCACTTAAAGGTCGTGCGATTGATGCATAGTCCTTAATAAATTTTCTAAAATAGCCTGTTAGTCCTAAAAATGATTGGACATGCCGAGTGTTTTTAGGTGTTTGGAAATTCATGACTGCATTTGTTTTAGCTGTTGAAGGACGAATAGTGCCTTCTTCAATAATATGGCCAAGAAAAGTTAATTTCCGCTGAAGAAAATTACACTTTTTAAAATTAAACTCTAAACCATAAGTAGCAGCAACATCAAATACTTTTTTAAGCTTTGCAATGCCTTCACATTCAGAATTTGCCGGAATTAAAATGTCGTCCATGTATATAATAACAGTGTTGTCTTTTAAGAGATCTTTAAACACAATTTGAATGTATTTTTGAAATAGTGAGGGAGAATTACACAAACCAAAAGGAACTCTATTAAATTGGTATTGACCATTATGTGTTATGAAACTGGTGTATTTACGGCTATCAGGATCAATTTTGATGTGAAAAAAACTGTTTTTTAAGTCCAAATTTGAAAAGAGTATCGCTCCATGGAGTTGATCAAAAATGTCTTCAATGAGGGGTAGTGGAAATCTTTGTTTAATTGTTTTAGAATTAAGAGCACGAAAATCAACACAGAGTCTAGTTGACAGGTCTTTTTTCTTGACAAGAACTAAAGGTGCGGCAAAATTAGATGAACTTGGGGAAATTATTCCATCAGACAGCCATTGCTCAATTTGGTTTTCGACGATATTTTTTTCCGCTTGACTTAATCTTCTAGGACGTAAGGCGATGGGTGTGTCATCAGAAAGGATAATTTGCATCTGTAAGTTTGTATCTTTAATTTTATTTGGTTTGTAAGATTGGATAAGGTTTTCAACTTCGCGACGCGTATCAACGTTCAAAATATGCGATAAATCTACTTGAGGATAAATTACATTTAAATTTGATAAATAACAATTCTCATTTTGAAAAAGCAAAGAGAGAGATTCGTTTTTATTATTAACTGGTAAAGAATGACAATCGCTAATTTTCAATTCAGAAAAAGGTTTGTTTACGTTAGTTTCGCGCTGAAAATCAGTTATATAACATGTTTGATCGGATTTGGGCTGTGACGTCAGTTCATATTTCTTATTTTCTTTTCTATCAAATAATTTCTGTTGTGGAGAGTTTAACGATTCATTTTTATTCATTGGGTGTTTTACATTACTCGCGCTGTGAATGTTTGGAAATCGATTTGAGCCATTTGGCCTTGAACCTTCGCCGGAATGATTTGGGATAGTTTGCGGTGCAAAAGAATGCAAGCTCGACATATTTTGGCTAGCGAAATTATTTTGTCTATCATTTTTGTTTTTAGGCGAAAGAATGTTCTTAGAATGGGGAGAGGAAGTAGGATTTTTTTCTGAAATCCGTGCATTTTCTTTTTCTGCTTTATTTAAATCATCAAAAATATTAGGCGGAACTATTAAATCACAATACAATTTATTACAGACAGCTGCAGTTACTATTATCGGGTTTTCACGAAAACTTGGAAGAGCTAATTTAATTTTAGTAAGTTCAGCTTGAATTTCATTTCCGAAAGCACATGTTAATTGAACATTTCCTAAAGATTTTGTTTCGGGTTGAATGAGGGAGGATTTCACACACACAATATTCGCTCCGGAATCGATTAAAGTTTTCACGATTTTATCATTAACAAAAATATTTTCGTATTGCAATTCATGTAAGGATTCATTAAACATTTTACCTTCGACTTTACAAACAGGACCGTGATTTGAATTAGGTCTAGAATTGAAATGAGTTTCGTTTCTGTGAGAACTACGACGCAGGTTATTTGTTGAAGTGTTTCGTGAATAATTAGTGAAATTTTTATCACGAGAGTAGTAGCGATTAAAGCCCTGAGACTGATTGTATTTTTGTTTTTTGCTGTCATACGGCGGTTGATGGTGTGTGTTGTAGGAATACGACTTTCGCTTTGCTACGTAGAAAACATCGCATTCCCTAGCCAATTCAGTAGGCTTAAACCAAGATTCGTTTTGGCGTATCGCGATATGTTGTTGCGTTTCTCGATCGAGGGTGGAAAATAATTTGTCGGCTATCATTAACTCACACAAAGTTTTAAAATCATTCGCATTTCGAAGTTTACAATAATATTCAAAAGAACTTGTTAGCCGTGACGAAAACTGTACGTGCGATTCGTTTGGCAATCGTTGGGCCCTACGGAAATTAATTAAGCATTCTTGTGGGGTTGGTTGGAATTCTCGTAAAATAATGTGTTTAACTTTCTCGTAATCTTGAAGTTCGTTTTCGGGGATATAAAGTAAAATACTGTTAGCTTTTTCACCGAGAATATTAATTAAGATCTCTGATTTTAATTCCTGTGGAACATTTTTGGTTGTAAACGCACGTTCAAGTGAATGAAAAAATAAATTATAATTTTCAGGTTTAGAAGGAACTGGCATACTAAGGGTCTTAACGGATTTAATGAGACTTTCTAAAAGGTTAGTTGACGGTGTTTCGAATGTTGCAGTAGTATTGTTTGAATTATTAGAATTTATAGCGGAGTTTATTTTCGCGAGTTCAATTTCTTTTTGAAGTTGAATGATTTTTTGGGCCGTTTGTTCGGCTTGTTTTTTCTCTAGTTCTGCTTGTTTTTTTTCTAGTTCTGACTCTTTTCGTTCCTCGACGAGTAAATTAAGCATATCCTTAACGAATTCAGGTTCGTTTTTGAAAGTGTCAGTTTGTTCGATAAGTGCTTTTAAATTCACAAGCGTAGCATTTTCTGGGACAGTAACACCTAGTTCTTTAGCGGCGGTTATTAGATCTTCTTTCTTAGTATTTCGATACATGCTGAGTAAAAAAAAGTTTGATCCTACCTGATTAGATGATATCGGTTTGTAGACTGGAGATAGATTTCGCTTATAAAAGCTATCCGTTTGCGAGATGAGTTCACTTTTCACGGCGATGATTGTAGTTACGAAGCATGGAGTTTACACTCTTTATGCGATGAATAGGCAGGGAAATTGGCCTTTTTGTTTCACTGGACCACTTGGACGATGCCGAAGAGACTTTTTGGTTGAGTCTTAAGCTTTGGTTTGGCTTGGCGAAGAAGACGGTAGTATTGGTCTCTGAGTGGAGGATTGGCTCTTAGTAGGCGTCGGAGGAATTTGCTGATCACGCATTCGCCATTGTGTTGGGCGATTTCGATGAGCGCCGTTTATTTTGGGCGACTTTTGATTTTAACACGGGTTCAAAAACCATTAAGGTTGCGAGGCCGAGCCCCCATGTAACAGAGAGGGTGGTGTCTAGGGGTATGTTGAATGAAAGAGAGACGTTAAAGTTTTAGGATATTTAATGACATCTACAGGTTGTTAAACCTGACTAGGCGCGCGCTGCTGGGAGAAGAGTAATTCTACTCCTTCTCCCGCTTACATCCGGGGGTTTACAGAGAGTGGCGCTGGTGTCGCCTGAGCGTATACAACATGTATTTAACATTTTTAAACAACGAAATATGTACGTTAATATTAATGTTGAAATATATTGTTATTATATTGTAAAAAGGAATTTAATCTCGAAAGGCTAAGGGAAAATCACCACAAAAAGAAAGTCTCACTTTAGACTTTGAAAAGTCTATCAATGCCATTGGTTTGTATTTTAAAAAAACATGTTTCTATGGTAGTTACGGCATAAAGTGTGCTGATAAAAATAATATTTCATTAACAAAAAAAATTATTTAAGTCATGCCATTTAAAAATCAGTCAGTTTACTTATTCAGAAATTTTGAGTCAATTAAATTTGCGCCAAAAACTTTTTTCACCAGTCTTGGAAATGATGAAACTATCTTAAAACACAAATATATAATTAGCTCATAAAAATAATTGAAATTATTTGAAAGCCTTAAATTTTGAAGTTTAACCTTTATAGGAAAAGTATTTATATTCCACTTTCTTCAAACTAAAAATTAAATACTAAATTTAAAAATTTGCTGGTATTATATATACTTAAAAAAAACACAAATCGTTATTCAGTCGGACGTCCATTTAACGAGCCTCTATTTTACGTATTCCTCCATTTTGTGCACTTTTTCTTGGAACCAAGAACCTGGTATATTGTAAGATGAATCTATAAAATAACGAATTTTCCTCATAACGGTCTTTTTTCTGGGACTTAGCTACTTCGTTGAATAGAGGTCCGACTGCATTATAGTTACAACTATAATCAGTTCATTGCATTTCTACAAACAGTAATGATTTAAACTTAAATCTTTGCTCAGAAATTCTATTTATTTTTAAGCTATAAAACTAATACAAAATATTGCATGTTAAAAAGAGCTTTAACTACGAAATAATTCCATATCTTACAGAAGAAAGCTTATAAGAGTATTAGATATTTCTTAAGTAATCATTTTAATTTAAAACATATGTATGGCTTCTTGTCTTCACAGAGATTTTTTTTTATTAAATTATAGTATCTTTTCTAGAATTATTTTCAATATTTAAAATTACTTCTTTTTACCTATACGAACACTCTAATGCACAAAACAGAGATAATTGTTTTCTTTTTTAAAAATTCGAGTAAATTATTTATTTTTACGTGTATGTCTTTAAATTATTTAAATATTTAAAGTTTTATATTTAATGCATGAACATATTTTGCATGTATATATACAAGTGAAATTTTATTAAAGGCAGCTAAAATACCATTTTTTTCTAAATCAATTTTATTTAAAGAAAAGCCAATACTCTCAATAATTATTTACATTAAATATAAATGTGTATTAAAATTCCAAATCTGTATTAAAAAATGCTTCAGATTTATGATTTTTTAAAATTTTATACATAATGTCTTATGCAAATTTTTTTTTTCAAAAATTATTTTTTAATACATTTTTTGCAGCTGAAATACTTTTCAAGAGAGAACCGAAGAGATAAATTCACAATGAGCGTCATCGATAAATTGTTAATTTTCATGTCAATATCAATGACAACAGTGGTCATGGGCCAGCTGCCTTTTTTTCTTCAACGCTTCAGACCTAAAGGACTTTTTGGGTCATCGAGTTCGTATCCATCTTTATTAAATCCTCTGCCATCTTCATCATTTGTTTCACCAACATACGCTTCAAGTGGTTCTCTTTTTGGATCTTCCAATAACTTTGGTTCTCCCTCACCGAATTTCAGACCATCATCGTTTGGATCTTTGGGTCTTGGATCTTCACCATTATCTTCTACAAGCTTTGGGCCTTTCAGCTTAGGATCATCACCATTACCTTCAGCGAATTTTGGATCATTAAGTCTTGGATCATCGCCATTAAGTTCAACAAGTTTTGGATCTTCATCGTTTGGACCTCCAAGTTTTGGACCTTCTTCTTTTGCTGCATCAAATTTTGCGTCATCTTTTGCACCATCAAGTGGGTCATCTTCATTTTCATCTTCAGGATTAGGAAATCCAATATTTTCCTCATCGTCTAGCTTTGGATCACCAAGCTTAGGGTACTCACCTTTTTCGTCAGCCAGTTTCAACTCACCAACCATAGGATCGCAGGGTTTGCCACCACCCAAATTTGAATCAGCAAATTTTGGACCATCATCTTTCTCAGATTTCAGCACATCTGGTAGCTTTGATGGACTTGGAGAACTGGATCCTATCGACCTCATTGAAGATTATCCTGGGTTCTCCAATGCCGGTTTTGCTAAAGATTTGAATTTTGCTGGATCACAAACCGTAAAGTGAGTAATTAATATTCATTTGAAACTAGCTTTCAATACCTAAAATATAAGTAAGTTAATGCGGATAAGAAACTAATATAAAAAAATCCTTATTTCTTTATAAATGTATCTACAATCAGATCCTTCATAAAATGATTTCAGCTGACGTGTGTCTTAAATTTTAAGTACCACATACATCTTATTTAAAGTAATTAAAATTAACGTTAAAATAATTCTGCAAAAATCAAAATTTTTAAAATAAAATAAACGTTTTTCCATTTTTTGTGTCCAATTAATTTATCAACCAAAAAAATAAACTGTCACTCTCAATTAATAAAACAAAAACCTGAGAATTCAAATCACGATTAATATAATCAGTATTCAACCTATTACAAAATGGAGTATTTAATATGTTTAAGTATTCTTTCTATTAAGTCTAGTCGAAGTAATATAGGTAGCCAAATCCGTAATTAGTTTTTTCCTCTTCCGCACTTACATTTTTACCGTGTATAGAAACAAATATTTCGGGAAAATAAGCAACCCAAGCATTGATTTATTCTCCACGCAATTAACCCTAAAATATTATGTCAGCCACCTAAATAAAAAACAAAACTAATATTAAAAGAAATGAAATATTAATCGATTCCAAGATTTTAGCAAATTTGATTCATTTTATAACAACCTTTGCACTCTTACCTAAGAAATTATCTGTGAATTTGTTTTTGGTTTGAGAGAGATATTCGAGTTAAAGTATCACTATACGAAGACCACTGACCGTATATCTGGACAATATTAAAAAAAAAATACGATATCTGAACTGATACCTCACTTGCGCAAGCCTTCCAAGAAAGCCTTACATCAAATGAAATTATTTAAAAGATAATTTTAAATGATTCATTGACAACCATGGTTTAAGTCGGATTAATAATTATAAATTGAATGAGACAAAAAAATATATATCTAAAATTGAATAGGATGATTAACCATATATCGAGTTGGTTCATAAGAAGAGATTCTTAAAATTAAATATCTGTATCAATCAATATTGCAGTTAATAATTCAAAATGGTAAACTTTTATGTATGGAAAGTTATGCAAGTTTTCTTGTTTTAATTTAATTAATGATGAAAGGCGCAAAATTAATTCTTTTTGTGGTAGATACAAAGCTTTAAAAGCCCCGGCTAAATTTTTTTTGTTTTCAAGTGACTTTTACTTCTTATGGATATTATTAAGGGTTTAAAAAGTTGATATTATACTTTGACAAACAGAAATGGTTTGAAGCTACTGTGACAGTATAAAAAGCAAAATGTCATATAAAAAGGACAAAATGTGAATTTTGATCAAAATTAGTATTAAACCCTTTTATACTTCGTCCCAAATATTTGTTACAGAAAGAAAAATTCTTCAAAAACTATCACATAAAATGCAATTATTTTAACTACTTATCTGTGAATTGAACGTGAGTTATATATTTAATTTTATTACATTATATATCATAGGTTCCCAAACTTTTTAGCCTCATAGACCCCTTGGGAGGTTTTTCAGTTTGTGGTAGACCCCCTAATTTCCTGATATTAAATTTGTGCAAATTTTTTAACTTAAATGTGTTTTTGACAGCAGGTATAGAGCTATTTACTATAAAAGATTAAAATTTTTAACTGTAGAGAGTATAGAAGAGTTTAAAATGTAAGAAAACGCATGTTAGTTAATTTAATTAGTTAGTTAATTAAATTAAAAATTAACTAACGCATTAAATAACTGTTACATTAAGTAACTGTACAACAAACAAGTGCTTTTTGAGGGAGGGAGGAATCTGGGGATTCAATTATAAACTTTCAACATTTGACATCAATTTTATCAGGGTTTAACCCTAAATATCTCCTCTGTTAGTATTTTCTTCTTCTTTTTCTTTTGTTTTGGAGATTGGCAAGCACACCTTTTCAATCGAAAAAACAATTAAAAACTCTCTCAAGATATTCCATAATATGGAATGAATAACAGGTTTTAAAGCTAAAATTGTTGACATCGTTCCTAAACTTTACTTTAAGATCTTCGTTAATGCATATTCCTAGTACTTAATTCTTATAATAGTATGATATTTTTTTTCAAAGTGACCATATGAATTCATTGTCTTCTGTGGTACTACGATAGTCAAAACATTCGCCAAACCTAGTTTCAAAATCTAAAAAAAGGACATTTAAATGTTGGCGACGTCCAAAATTATGCTCCTTTAGCTTAATTCTGGCGAGAAAGGTTGTGCGAAATGTAGTCCTAATAACACATTTATGCTGTCGCCTTGTAACTGCAAATAAACTTCATTAAATTTAGTAAATAAATCTGTTAAATAGGTAAGTCTAGTTTCCACTTGATTAAATTTCCTTTTAATATTAGTCACGATCTGGTTTAATGAGAGCCACAATCGTAGACCCCCATTTACACCTCATGGACCCCCAAATTATTATTTCACTGTCGTGGACCTCTTACAGATCGTCATAGACCCCTGGGGGTCTATATAGACCACTTTGGGAATCACTGCATTATATTTAATGACAATATAGTGGCAATGTCTTTATAGGACATTTTAGGTTACAAATTAATTCAGTTACAAAAAAGATGAAAGATGAAATAATTGTGTTTAGCTTGCTCAATCCTTTTTTTTTACACAGCTTACAGGAAAATTTTCTACGATATATATCCTCTTTTATGCTCAACTGATTGTCCAAACTACGTCAATGGCGAAAGTTAAAAAGTTATTAATTTGAACAACTCGTTCTCAACTACTTGGAAGTAACCGGCGTTGTCCAGTCGCTTGTTCAAGTCTGTCTTGATGCCACCGAAGGCTCACTGTGTCAAAAGGCTGGTGAACGTCAAATCTGTAAAGGCTCAAGGTCCAAATATTGGTGAGGTGTGAAAGTTAGGAAAGTGACGTGCCATCTTGAATATCGTCTTTCTCACTTGATCGAAGTACAAAATTATTAAACCCCTCACCAACAGCCCTCGTTCAGCTTCAGTACGACATTAATAAAAAAATAATTAATTAAATCTCAACTGTAAAGGAAAATCTTTTTTGAGCGTTTTTCACGTAGGGGAACAAAAGAACTATTAGGACGCAAATTTCGTCTTCGTTCCATATTTTGTCGTACCTTTTTCTCAGCCAATAAGCAACCAATTGACCTCGGATTTTCGGCATTTGGTCGCATTTGTGCCCTAGATGAGCCGAATCATATTTAAATTTTCCCATACTTTTCCCGAATTTTCCTTAGTTGCATTATTGTAAAATACTACATGTGAAAAACGCGCTAAAATTACTTGACCATCCCAATGATTGATATCTTGTTTAATTTTAGATGCAAGAAATCTTTTGACCACAATTGCCAAATGAATTGAATATCAGCGATGAAGTTGCCAAAAATGATGCAATCGTTGCCAAACGGAATATTCCAGTTGATAACCTTTTGACACCACATTTTCAAAACAATTCGCGGTCTTTTCTTATTAGTAACATCTTTTTCATAATACATCAAAAATATACGATAAACCAATAAGGATTAAAGTTTATAGTATTTTTTATGTGTATAGCGTGTGTTGTCTCCAATAACGCCTAATTGGCGAGATTTGCGCCAGCAAAAAAGAAAAGTACCTATATTTTGAAAAAATTTTAAAGATTCTCTGTGATACAAAATGGCTTACAAAATATTAAAATTCAATTTCTAAAAAATTTAAAAATTTTAAAAAAAGATACCTTGTGATTTTTTTTTTTTTTCTAATTTTATAGAAATACTTTAGAAAAAATTCTGTAAAATGTTTTATCACAACAAAAAAGATCGTCTATTTAACATTCACTCTAATGTTTTTTAATAACTTTAATTTAAAAGAAGAGAAAAGAGAGTGTATGTAAAGGGGACGATTAATAACTGAAAATTAAATAATGAATTAATTATTAGTTTGTCTCTTTCAAAATTTTGAGTCAGATTAGTATCACAAAGTAAACTATTAATGATAAATTGCGAAATTTTATGCCCAATAAAATGAAGAGGACATATATCATGTGTCCTCATCAAACTTCCAAGTCAAGTGAAAATGCAGCTTAATATAACATAATTATCTTGTCAGCTACCATAACTTTCCAAGATGAAAAAGATTGATTCTGAAATAGCATTCTTCTGGATAAGCGGTCTCCAACTTTAATACCATGTGTTAACTACTTCTCCAAAATGAAAATCGTCTGGTGAGCTACTTGTTACCAAAAATTTTCTTACTGCTTATACAACTTACTTGCACAATTTTATTTTCATGTACTACCAATAAAAATCAGCGAAACATTCAAATTATTTAAAACTGTTTAGTTACAGTAAAATAAAACAATATTAAGAAGTAATACGTTTGTTTTATCTAAAATTTCCACAGTGTACAAAAATACGATAATTTTAACAGAAGTTTTTAAGTATATAAAAATGTTCATAGCTTAGAATTATAAAATATTAAAGTATGAATTAAAATAATTACAATTTGAAAAGTGCGAAAGAGATTTAATCAGAAGTTTTCTTTGTGATTTTTTCAATCTAGGGTAAATAATCTATTCCTGCTCTCCGAACGTAGGTATATCGAGATGCTCATCTTTGAGTCTGCCAGGGTGGCGTGGTTGGTTTGTCGCTGGCGTTTTGCGCCTAAAGGCCGTATCACACGTGCATTTTTCGTGCAACTTTTTAGCCCACCTTTTCACCCAATCTGAGGTTGAAGGGTTGCCGTGACGTCAGCCACGCTCTTTCTTCCCACTGAAACATTACTCGCCAATTTTTCTGCTTCGAAAACGACCATCCAATATTATTTCTCTTATTTCGCTCGCGCTTTTTTGTTGAAATTGCTGAATTGTCGCGATTCTGTTTAAAATATTGTACACAGTTAAAATATTATACGCCATTAAAATGTTATACGCCATATCTGATGCGTTTGATGAAATCGGAGCTACCACCTTTACCGCCATCTTGTTTATGACGTAGGGCCCCGAAGAACCCCATTGGCTGGAATTTCAAGCAACTTTTTCGGCTCACTGGGGAAAAGTTGTTCAGAGCCGTTGCTATGGCATTGGGTGGAAAATTGTTCCAAACGTGTACGTGTGATAAGGCCTTAAGGTTGCGGGTTCAGCTCGGCCCAAATCGGTGGCTTTTCATGATGCAGAAAATCAACAGCGGCCATGTCGTATAATTATACGGCATGTAAAAAGTCCTTATAGAGATTGTCTGTTTTGCTTGGGTACTCTCAGCAAAATTAAATCCTAGTACAGGTTCATATCGTCAGAGCTCAGGTGCCTTCCTCTGGAGAGGAAACTGGGCGACAAAATTACTTGTGGTGATTGGTATCCTCCTATATGGGGCCGCACTAAAAAGAGATACCAGCTTCCGGGGAATGTACTAGGTTTGCAATGGTAAAACACCAAATCGCAGACCATTATAAATAAAAAACGATCTTTGAGTCTATTTCACGATATTTGTTTTTAATCTCATTCATGGTTCAAAATGAAGACTCGTGTAGATAAGAAAAAGAAAATAATGTTTTCAATCGAAGGGTAGTTCGAATCGATACGGAATACTTCTTTATTGAAACCTAAGGTCACACACACACATATGAGCAAAGAACTGGAAGTAGAAGCTTTGAGGACCAAGTAATATTGAAAATCTAAGAATTCCGTTCCTGACAGGGAACCCTTTTCATTGAAATTTTTAACGATACATCGAGACAGTTTTTCTGATATCAATCATAAAAAGAGTAAAATCATTAATTTTTTCAAACTTTTCTCGTAAATTTACAAGCAATTTTCATTGTAAATATTTTTCTGGCTTCTCTTTTAAGTATGGGAAATGCCTTAACTCCCTTTGGCTCAAATTGCTCTCTCGGAATTAAAGTTTGTCATTCAAGAACTTAATGCTAGAGAAATCATTTCTCTCTCTCCTAAATCTTTATTTCCCCCCTGAAGCTGGATATTCACTGCGTTAAATGTTTTCGTAATGTTAAATCCTTATTGACATCAGTAAATGCTGGAGTACCATCTGTAGTGATGTCAACAAGTTTCCAAATGGGTATGTTTTAAGGTAGAATTAGTTTGTTTGTTTTTACTTCGAAATAAATTGCTTCGTCACATGTGAGGTATCTTTTTTTAACAGTAGTAAAAAAATCGTTCTTATATATATTGCTAACTATGATTTACTAATTAGTACATTGACAGATTCCTCTAATTCAAATGAAAAATAACATTTTTCTAAATCTTTTTTTAACTGGTAAAAAATATCATTAGACATTATTTCGGTTTTTCTTACAACCATATTTGCTTGTCTTTTCAATTCTTTTTTCAAAAATTCCGAATTTTATACATGTGAGTTGGATTGGAAAAAAAACTTTTTTAGTTCTTTAAATTCTAAATGTAACTTTCTTTTTAAAAAATCTATGGTTTTTTTTATGCAAAAAGTATAAATATTCAA
Source organism: Trichonephila clavata (assembly GCA_019973975.1). NCBI lineage: Eukaryota > Metazoa > Arthropoda > Arachnida > Araneae > Nephilidae > Trichonephila > Trichonephila clavata. The sequence goes on from BMAO01020533.1 coordinate 384,677, forward strand.
AAGTACTTATTAACATTTTAGTCATATAAATAATTTAAAAGCTACTTTTATAAACGCAATAATAATTTTTTCCCTTCAATTTCAGATACCAGTCCCCGCCTATAGGAAATGAATACAATTTCGTAAAGAGATCGACAGATAAGAAATAGAATCAATTTGATCAAGGCGCCACCTGGAGTGGTGTTACGCAAAAATCATCACTTCATAATTCATCTAATACAGGACGCCATCACTGGGCACAAAGACATTACATAATCTTGTAAATAGATAAAAATAAACAATTTTTTATGTAAAAGTTGAAATTTTGTATATTCTTTTTTGCCTTTCTTTAGTGATTTTATTTGAAAAGATGAAATTTAAGTTTAAACGTAGAACTACTCAGCAAGTTCTTGAAAACGAACCTTGTAACTTTGAGGTCAATCAAGTGACGAGGATGACATCCAAGTTGGTACTTAACTCTCATATTTTATACCTCACATTACATGTAGACTTTGAAAGTTGACTACGTTTAACGTGCCGCGCCGTTTTAGGCTGCAATGACACTAACATTTTTCCAGAAAACAATATATGGTCTCAGAATCTCTAACTCTCATACAGGGCTGTAACTAATCATAGTTTCTCAAAAGAGTAATCTGAAACGCATACCTAAAAAGTACCTAGTTGCTTTAGATGCGGCATGATTTGTTCAATAGAGTGAGATACATATTCTATAAATATTTTCAAACCTTTTCGGGATACGAGTAAATTGTCTGAAATTTGTCAATAAAATCATTCACGTACCAATTATAATAATAATTAGTCCATACTTTAAAAAAATATTAAATCCCTCAAAGGATGTTTTATTTTTCAGTGTCAATACCAATATATACACTGTCTCAAAAAAACAAGTTACAAACAGAAAAATGGTGGTAAAATGAAAACAATTTAATGAATTTTTCAAAAGTTGTTGAACAGAAGAAGAGGAAATGTGTGTGACGCTCAAATTAACAGAAGAAAACAATAATTAGCTTATAAATAAGCATTATAAATAATATTCTACACTTGTGAGAAAAAAATGTTTAGTTACAAGCATTAACTATAGCAGGGTGTGTGACCACCTCTATGAAGATGCAGACTCGACACAGGTCGTCAATCACACGTTGTGGGATGTGTGCCTATTCTCAAAGGACATATTGTCAAGTCATTAAGTTTTCCGAAAGGATTGCACGGAACAGAAAAACATCTCTCGGGTATATCCCAGACATGCTCTGTTGGATTCAAGTCAGGCGAGCATGGTGGTTATTCCATTTGAAGCAGTGTTCACGTAACGGTTGACAAAGTGTACGCTTACATTATCATCCATTAACATGGCACCAGTTCCCATAACTGCCAGATGTGGCAGAGAATTACATCCCAATAAATAACTGTTGTCACTGAGTCGGTACGAAAGACGCGGAGGTCAGTTCGACCACCGACTGATATCCGTGTCCAAACCATAACACCTGCACAACTGTACCTGAATGAACTTGAGATCGAGTTTCTGAGATTCTCCAGATCCGTATCCATCAGGAATCGCTTACAAAAAATTGGGACTCATCGCTGAACACTATATTGGCCCGTTGTGGTGTCCAATGGATGTGATCTAAAGCCCACTGTAACCAAGCCCTACTGAGACGATGTCAGTAGCATTCGAAGTGATGGTCAGCTGCAATACAGGCGGCTTTTATGCAGTTGTTTATAGACAGTTTGTCGGGATATCATTATTCCTGATGAAGTCGCAACGCTAGAAAAAAATGTTGATGTGTTGAACTCGTCCGATAACGCTGAGCTTGAAAACAGAGATAACGGTCCTCGCGGGTGATTGTAATCTTAGGACATCCACTACTAGATCTTCATGACATTATTTTCATTTTGGCAGCGATTCCACAAGGGGTTGATGATCCAACGATTGAGATTTAAGGTATCCGACTACCCTAAAACTGTGAATTTTGCCAAAAATTGACAAATTTTTTTTTATAATTTTATTTTATTGGCCATCTTATTAGCTTTATAAAAATACCAAGTTTATCATTTTCCGTTGACTAGAACAAAAACCACAAGTGTTTTAGTAAAAGCAGATGCCATTACTTTAAGCAAGATGCCATACTTTAAAACGCGTTTTACTCGAAATATGATTTTTTTTTTTAAAACAATCAAACGGGGTCAGCGATTGCTAAAAAAGTTTTGAACATAATTAACTGAATTTTTTTTCCTTCTGATTTATCAATCACTGTTTTATTACAAAATTTACAGTCCCTTATGTGAATATAATCACTGTCTTTTTAAGCATTTTCATATAGTAACCGAGATAAAGTGCTCTAGTTTTTGTAAAAAAGAAAATATCTCTTATCCTGAAGGTCATTTCAAAATTGAATAATATAGCAACACATTAGATTGAAAAAAATTGAAAATTTGTTCATAAACCTTTGATGCAGAATGGGCCGCGTTTATGCTATTTTTTGTCAATTTTTACCTATTTTTTCCCATTTTAGTAATAATAAATTTCTTTTTATCTTCTTAATTTTAGCACATTTTTCTTAAAATGCACTAAACAAATCTAAAAATAACAAAAAAAATCCCCATATCTCCTTTTTTGTAAAAAAAAAAAAGTTGTCGCAACCAGTCGGATACCTTAAGAATCAAGCAATCTCCGACGGTCGTTTCCTGAATGGAAATATCCGACAACATACCAGCTGTGTTTCCATTCAAATGCAGTCAACGACTCTTTTTCAGAAAGTTAAAATGAAGAAATGAGCATCAAATAAATGCAACATTTACCGCAATGAAATAAATGGAACAGCTGAAATAGACTTAGTTTTACATACATCGCAATACACAGCCCTATGCGTGGTTATGCAAATATATTGCTGCGGAACTGCTTTCGCATTTCACTGCTAAGTACATTTGCAAACTTTGTTACACTAATTTTACTCTGTGTGTTTTCGAGACAGTGTACATTACATTATATAATCATAGGTCGATTGTTTACTCATTAACATCGCATAAAAAAATAATGCGAGTGTGTTTAGTAACACACTTTAAGAAATGTGTAGCACCCCTCTCTCAACTTCTACACCACACCAATTTGAGGACTTTGAACCACGACATATTTAATAAGCATCTACAGTCCATCTACATGGCAGGTCTTCTGTGACATCAAGACTCAAATCGCGAATCGACAACGACGAAATCAAAGCATAATTTTAAAAAATAAAATAAACTGTTTTTAAAAGCTTCCAGGTGCTTTTCCACATAAATTTGTCACGACAGTTCGAAAACAGATCAGGAAAAAAAATTATCCAATAGAATATATAAAATTTTTAAATTTAACTATGTTCCAAAAACATAATTATTTTGATATTTTCATGGGCAGCTGATCACACGTAAAGAGAGAAGAGAAATAAATCAAACATTGGTTTTCTAGAACAGCGGTCGCCAAACTTTTTGACCTCACGGACCAATAAATTCATAATTTAAATCCCGCGAACCACTAATAGGATTTTTTAAGCGTTACATATATTTATAACAGGAATTGTGTGTTGTGTGATCTAAGAACACGCGTAAAATGTACCTAGTTAATAAAATGAAACTATTAATTGTAATCAAATTATGAAAGCTTTAATAAAAAATCAAGATAAAATAAACAAAATTATAAAAACAAAACAATTAAAAAAATGTTTAAGTATATCAAAATGTCTGGCTGACCAACATTCTTCACCTTTGCAACAGTTCCTGAAAGATGTTCTGTAATGTTTGCGGCACCGCGCGCGTCTGTGCATATCCCAATATATTTTTTCAAGTCAATTTCATGTTCCCGGAAATAATTATAGATCTTCAAAAATCCCAGGGCTGGTTATTCTACCCGGCAAATTAAGCGAACAAAGTAGTTCTTCAAAAAAACTCTTCTTCACACAACGTGATGAGTAAGTATATTCCACATTTTTCTGAGGACCAGCGAAATTTTCTCTTGGACCACGACTTTGGCGACCACTGCTCTAGAAAATGTCTTAATACTTACTTTAGATCTCGTGATTGTCTTTCTGTAATAAATTTAGTTTCCTGAAAATGCTTCAATAAAATTCAACGCATCCTTGAAAATGAAGAGAAATACAACAAACAAATAAAAATTGTTAAAAACACAATTTCTATATTAAAAGTTTTATATGCAACAACGATCCAAAGCTATGGGATAAAACAAATTTGATTTTCATGGTTTACCCGAAATTATATGGCAGATACAGGATATAACCACATGAGTGAAGTGGAATTGCATATACATCAAAAGTGGCCAACCCGCGTGCCACAGTGGAGTTGTAACAGTGGCACGCGAAGACTAACTGAAATTTTTTGAAAAGATAATAAATAGCCATTTTTTTACAATTTAATTGAAGTCGGGTTGTCTCAGACAAAACCCCCTCTAATTTGAATCAAAATATGTTTGTAAACAAGAGTTTCCTGTATGAAAAAATAAAATAAATATCACTCAAAACTAGCTGATGTGCACCTATAATAAGCTAATTTTGATAGCATCTGTTAGAGCAAATCCTATTACATATGACTTGGTAAAAAAAAAGTAGCAATTCAAAACCCACGTTAAGTAAATACTGAGCGTTTAATAATTATTTTGAATTAAATTATTCAAGCTACTCATTTTACCTTATTTATATTAACTCGCTTTCTTGTCTGTCCGGGTGTAATTTTGTAATTTATTTTTAAACTAGCTTCCCGATGAGCTAGAGCAATGATTCCCAAAGTGGTCTATATAGACCCCCAGGGGTCTATGACAACCTTCAAGGGGACTACGTAAGCCAAAAGTTAATTTGAGGGTCCATGAGGTGTAAGTGGGGTCTATGATAGTGTGGCTCTCATCAAATTAGATCGTGACTTTAATTTTAAAAGAAAATTTATAATCAAGTGGAAACCACAAATTTTACTTATTTAACAGATTTATTTACTAAATTTATAACGAGGTTAATTTGCGTTTACAAGGTGACAGTATAAATTTTATTAAAACAAGAACCATTTCAGCTTTTCTTTCCTGAGTTAAGCTAAAAAAATATAATTCCAGAAATCCTTAATTTTTTTTCTTTCTAAATTTGGCACAGACAATCCGTCAGAACGTTTTAACATACGTTCAACATTTAAATGCCTTTTATTCAGATTTTGAAACCAGGTTTGAGAATGCTTTGACTATCGCAATATCACAGTAAGCAATGAATTCATATGGTCATATTGAAAAAATGTCATAATAAAATAGGAACTGATCGTAATAAGCCTAATGAAGATCTTAAAGTTTAGAAACGGATGCCAGCAATTTTGACTTTGAAAAGACAAACCTGTTATTTGTCCGACTTACGGATTATTGTGAAGAAGTTTTTCATTTTTTGTGTGAAGAAGTTTGTGTGGAGGAGTTTCAGTGCCCCCCAGTTGCTAATCTCCACAAAACAAACAAAATAATAATAAAGAAAAAAAAACTGGACAAACTAACAGAGGAGATTTAAGGTTAAATCAGACAAGATTGATATCAAATGCTGAAAATTTGATATTGTAGTGCTAGAGATTCATCCCTCCCATTAAAATAATTTGTTTGTCGTTTAGTTAGTTAATTTAACATTTTATTAATTAACTTTTAATTTAATTAACATGTGCTTTTTAAGTTTTAAACTCTATACTTCAATTAGAGCTAGAAATTTAATTCTTTTAAAGTGGGGGTAGTAATACCAGCTGTAAAAAAGACATTTAAATTGATAAATTTGCAAAAATTCAATATTAATTAAGCAGGGGTCTACCTTAAGCCGGAAAACATGGCAAGGGGTCTATGAGACTAAAACGTTTGGGAACCTCTGAACTAGAGACTTGAAATTTGGACTAAACCTCAGAAGTAGTGCAAATGCATGAAAATAGTTATAAAAATATTGTACATTAAAAACAAAAATTTTATTAAAAAAATTATTTTATATATATATACCTAACCTATAATTGATATATAGTTCATTAACAATAAGACCTACGTTTTTTCTTTCGTCTTATTTATTAATTATTTTTAAATTACGATCCCTTGATTGTTATTTAAAAAATGCGGTTTGCGTAAAATACCATAATAACTCAAACAATATTTTTTTCATTTTTCCATGTTTGTTTGTTGGAAAAGTTGGAAGTTAGCACGCATAATTTTTTTTATTTGATAGTGGCACTTTTCCCAAAAAAGTTGGCCACCCCTGTACAGCATAATGAACATATGCGATCTTCAGTTAACTTTCACAGAAAAAGAACTTGATATTAAGAAAATTGCTTCTGTTCATTACAAAAATCAGATAAAAGCTTTTGATGTATGAAAAAAAAATGCATAGTATAATTAACAGCATTGTGTTTTAAATATAAAGTATTTCTTAAATATATGGATTTTCTTTTCAGTATTAAGATGCAACAATGTAAAAGAAAAAACTGAAAGATAGTTACGTTTTTTAAAATTTCCCGTTCAAGCTATATGTGAAAGGTAGTTGATAGTATTCATTGTGTACTCACACAAATTTACAAATACACTAAAATAGATATTTTAATGTATTTGTTCAAGTATATGTTTATTAACTCCTTACAAATGAACACATTTAAAATACTGTTACAGCACTGCTATTTCAAACAAACAAAAAAAATTTGAAGCAATATACACCACTTTACTTTTAAATAATTCATAACTGTCCAATGAATATTACATACATCCATTTAACAATTATTAGCTATGCCATAAATGAGAAATTTTTTTTATTTGTTTATAAAATTTATGTTGTTTGACGTATATTGTCAAAGAAAGCATATTCCATAGCAAAGAAAGGAAATATTTAACAAAGAACCAAAAAATATATATATATATATATGCATTACCTCCAAAATCAGAGGTCTATCAAAATATTAGTGACGAGAACATGTTCTAAAAATTATTGAATAAATTTCATTATAATGAGTATGGAGGAGAAAAAATTACCTGCAGCAATAAAAAAAAATTTATTATCAAATGTATATTAATCCATAGACCATGAATAATGCATATTTTAAACATACTTAAAAATAAAGTCATTTGCTTCTATTGATTATTCAATTAAATATTCATGAAATTTAGAATAGATCTTGTTTCAGCGAGCTGTTTGAAATATCTCTCCAAATATATCCAGTCGTAACTAAACTTTTAAGAGCAATTTAAAAATTCCTCAAAACTGTAGACTGCACATAATTTTGTAATCAATTATTGTGGGGGAGTACTTATTAAATACCAGAGTAATTAAGATTCTATAGACCAGGGGTATTCAACCTTTTTCCCCGACCGGCCACATATATATGACAGATATTTCCCACGGGCCAGATCACGTGTATAATAGGGGAAAACACTATAAGTCCAAAGCACACAAAATTGATCAGAATATTAAAATTCTCATTTTCGGTTTATATTTTAATACTTTATCAGCCCTTATATTTCAATACTATATCAACCCTTTAATATTTTATCAACCCTCAACCCTTTATCAAACACACACACAAAAAATATTTACTTTTATGCGTTTTTTAAAACTGATATAGAGAAGTTTCGATTTCCTTTCTTCCTTGTGACCAAGCCTTTTGTTTACATTCTACAATCAAAGAGCAAATTGATATAGTTGATTGCTTCAATGAAAAAATTTCCCGCTAAATTTTGAGTACTTTGTTAAATGAATTTTTTAGTGCAATTGATCAAACCCGGGCCACATGCGGCCCGTAGGTTGAGTATCATCGCAATAGGCCACACAATTTTTTACAATAAAACTTTAGTGAATATATATATTGAAAACTGAATGAATTCGTTCAAGAAATTTTAACTCTTGCTGAAGTACTAAAAGATGGTATTTATTAAAAATCATAATTTAAAGTAAGAGGTATGACATCAACACTAACTTTCGCTTTCCTCACAACAAAGGATTTTGATAGTATGTTGAATTTAATACACAATAGCCCTACTATTTAACATCATGGCATTTGGGTTACCTGTTAAAACAGAGCCTTTCCCTCCAAAAAAAAAAAAAAAGGCATGAGAAAATAGCATGTTTTAAAATAATCCCTGAGGAATAGCTTAGCCAATTTAAATTCTAAATATGAAAAAAAATTATAAATAATATACATATAAATAGAAATTCTATGATTTTGTAATTCTTTGCAAAAATTCTTTTTCAAGTTAAGGTGAAACACCAAAAAGAAAATCGATAAGTCACATAAATCAACTGAACATATTTCGTTTTACTGACACTCATGTTGTGAAAGCCTGCAGCAAGGCAGATTAATCAGATTTTCATCATATTTTGCTTTTATAGTTAATCCAGTAAGTTCGATTTTATAACTTACTTATTTCCATCAGAGATCTTCAGCGACTCTCGCGAGAGAGAAACAGTGAAAAAGGAACTAGAAGCTAAAGTAAAACAAGCAATTACGTCATCGCTAGGGATTGCAATACCGGTATTTTGAGTCAGTTGTACAATTTTGTAATACCAGTACTCACAAGTTTAAATTCCGGTTTTTCGGTATTTACAAGAAATTTTTTAAATTGTCTGCACTATATGTTCAGGGATCACCAAATTAATTAGGGCGAAATTAATTAGACTTAGATAGAGATAAAGAAATTAGATAAAGCTGCATCGTACAATCAAGAGAAGTGATAAAATATGTGAATCATCCTGAAGGGGGGCCAAAACTATTCTATTACAGCTCCGAGCGATACTGCACACTCACAGAATTTGTAACCTGTATTCGTATCTGTGAAAATAAGGTTATACTTGTGAAGAAAGTGCATAATATTTCGATTTATTATTCTGTATTTTTTTTAAAACTCAGTTATCTACATTGTGAATTTGCATATCTTACTTGTATTTACATATCATGATTATAAAAATGACGAAAAGAGACTAACCAATTAAAATTTGATCAAGTTTATAGTAAACTTTCTTTATACCCACAAACCTCATCCACATTCAGAATTCGGTATAGTTATCAAAGATGATAATGACACTAATGTCGATGGTGAAAAGAAATTGTCTCCTGAACAAAAGTTAGAATTAGCAAAAGTGAAAAAATTTCAACAAACCAAAGTACAATAAAGAAATCAGCTATATCCAAAACCGTCCGACGAGAAATTTATTTATTTGATAATGAGAAATTTAGAGTAAATACTTGGAAAAAGGATATCGCATATTGCTAATAATACTATCAACTAGCGTAGATGCCGAAAGAGCGTTTTCGACAGCTGGTAATTTGTGCACATAATTGCGTTCCAGGCTTAATGACAATACAATTAATGCATTATGTTTTTTAAGATCACATTTCAAAATTTTGTAACAGTACCACAGACTGAATATAGTGATATTTAAATTTTTTGGGATTTAAATCAAAAAGGTGTTCCTTTACTTTTTTGTGGTTTTTTATATACTACTATAATTTAAAAATTACAAATTAATTTTTTGTTATATTTACACTCTTATAAAACAAAGAAACACCTGTATTTTCCTAAATTTCTAATACCGGTATTAAGATCTAAAAAATACCGAATACAGGTATTGATCTTTTGATCCGATATTGCAATCCCTAGTCATCACCTACCAAGGAAAGATACGGGAAGAAATTATCCAATGTACTTTTTTATTCTTAAAATAATTCATTTGATAAGAGCTATTTCATCAGGATTGTTTAATTTTGTCAGGACATGGGCATTTGGTAGTCAAGATTCAATGGCCATAATGGTCTCACAAAAATAAAATTTGATATATTAAAATCAACAATTATATATCTTCTGAAAAACACAGCCAAGGAATTACTACAACAGATCTTGAATATCTTCTAATCAAATATGTGATTTGGTAGCTGTTTATGTGTGTTTGTGCTACAGTAAAGTCAAATTACGATGAGGATTTGAAACATATCTATGGATTTTAACTATTACATAGAGCATTTGCTCTACTGCGTAGGGATTTCAAAAAGTAAGGTAACAAGAGCTCTGATGGGTGTGCAAATTACCTGTATGAATAAAAATTCCTTTGAAGATAGCAAAGACAATCATAGCACTCAAACAGTGCCAGTAGAGAGCTGGTTCTCCTGTAACATGACTAATTCTCAGAAGTGACTGCTTTGATAGAAACATGGTCTGCGATTTAAATAAGTATGACATGGTTTTTGCCTTTTTAAAAAATTCTTCAGCTGAAATTCATCAGCAATCGGTAGAAGTGTATGGTAAACAAATGTTATGTCATGAAGACAGATGAGATTTTGGTTTCATGAAATTTGGCAGAGACTGAACAAATGTGCAAGATAAAGAAAGAGTTTTTGTTGGTGTTATTGCACCAAGTGATTTCCATCTCTTAGGGCCTTTAAAGAAACATTTGGATGGTCAGCATTTCAGAACTAACAATGAGGTTCAGTGAGCCATCTAGACGTGGTTGCACAACTTAGACACTGATTTCTATAACGCTGGTTTCATATACCAATGGAACAAATGTCTCAATCAGTATGGTGACTTTGTAGGGAAGTAATTTGTACCTGTGCCCTCCTAAATTACATATATTTTTTCATTTCCTGAATAAATGTTTACTCTGAATGGGCTTGTTATTTAACTTTTTGAAACCCCTACATATATTTAAATATCACAACAGAAACAAGAAAAAAGAATTTTTGATTCTGTATTTTTTTGCATTTTAATTTGAAACTTAATTCTAGAAACAGCACACAAATAAAACTGACATTTAAAAAAGAAGCAATTCTAGATAATGACATGTAAACATTTATTCACACATAAATGCATTTCAACAACTGGCTGGCATAGCACATTCAATTTTAAACCTTTACATTATTCGTTTATTGATTTATCCAAATTCATTTGCAATTAGTGAAATATTTAAATACAATAATGAACCTTGATATGTTCTAATATCAGATCACATAAGAAAAGTCATTTTGGTTTTCTCAAAAACAAATGGACTTGAAAATATAGAGTAAGTAATACATGCAGCTTTGTGAAATCCATTTGAATTTTAAAGAAGGAAAGATTAAATTGGCACAGACATTTCTTTCAAATTTCAAATGAACTTTTTTTTGGCACACCTAAACTACTTTTAGAATTCTGATTTTTTTTTAATATTTCAAGTAAAAAATTAGAAAGCAATACTAATTTATATTTAACATCCTGAGAATATTTTAACAAAATTTTTCAATACAGCCATTATTTGCATTGGATGCGAGACATTAATAAATAATTGGAATATTAGTAGTAATAATGCATCACTAAACTTAAAAAAAAAAAAAAAAAAAAAAAAAAAAATATTAAATGATAATCAAATCAATAAAAGTAAGATCAAAATTGCTGATAATCAAATGAAAGTTGAAAACATATTACATAAAATTGGATCTAACTAATTGATTCACCGTCATTTTAAACAGCATAATCTGAAAATAAAAAATTATGCCAAACAAAATACGAACTGCAATTTTTACTCACACAGAAATTATACAACTATCTCATATGTATTAATAGCCATTTTAGGCCAATAAATATTCAAAGGGTAAGGAATTTTAAAAAATAATTGGAAAGATTTTTTTTTTAAATTACTACCCATGCATATATAAACATCATTAAAGAAAAGTAAAATGTACTACACACGAATTACGTATATAAACCGAATGAAAATTGCAATTAAATATTTAAGGTGGATCAAGATACATTAAAAAAATCTTATAAATTTAAGACACATCCCCTCAAACAAATATTTGTAGAATTCCAAGCTATTTTCAAGTCCTTTTTGACAACAAAAATATTAATATTTTGAAATTCAATCATACATAAAAAAAACTCATATCTGAGATTATACAATTTTAGCAAAATGTAAGCTATATACATATATTTTTCATCCAGTTGATCAATTACTTTTGTTGTGCACATATGATAGACATTCTTTTTTTCTGATCCTATATTTATATATATATTCTTTTTCTGCAGATACCAATGGTTTTTTTTTGCATTTCATTTCTAAATACAACTGAAGCTCCAAATAACCAATTATTTACATGAGATGAATAATCATAATTTTTACATATAATGCATATTTCATTATACAGCCATGTCTACATAAAAATACATTTGAATTCAATTAGCATTTTATGCCCTTGAAAAAGTCTTCCATGACAATTGGTAATATTTCCAATCAAAAACACTCTCAGATAGTCCTTTATAACTAGCATATGTGTTTTACAAAAAGTTATAAAATTCCTTTTAGAATTAGCAAGATGTAGTGATGCACACAAAAAATTTGCTAAGTCATATAATATAAAACAATTTCAAATCATGAAGACATTGATAATTAATTACCATAGAAGTTACTAAATTGTACTTAAAAAAAAAAAGAATTAATTTTAGCCACCTCTTAAATTCAAAAAAAAAAAAAAATGTTGATGGAAATGATATCAAATACTACATACATAGCTTTCAAAGCACTATACTCCTTTCCATTTAATCAAGTGTTTGGAAGATATATATCAATACTAGTTATAAACATCACAATGAAATCATGCTATACACATTGCATTGCTATTAACAATTGCAAAATTAAGATATTGTTCAAATATGGATGTAATATTTTAATATGGTACACATGCCCATGTGTCAACAAGGAATGTGAAGGTCAAAAAGAAAAATATATGTGATTTACATATTTTTCACAGCAAATAATGCCCAGTTTAAATTCCTATTACAGGTACTATTTTAATTTAAATACTGAAAAATAAAAATAAATTTCAACATAAAAAGGAATTTAAAAATTTAATTTCATAATTATGCTGATGATAGTTCAGATATATGTATTGTCAAAGGATATATTTTTAATTGGATTCTAGCTTTTACCAAAGTGTAAATGGTAAAAGATTTATTCCCTTAAATTCCTAACAATGAAAGGAATACACAAATACTAAGTTTCTGTCTAACATGAAGAAAAGTTATCGTATACTGGAAAATGTAGCACTGCAAGAAATTTCCAACCTAAATTGTAACAATCTAGAAGCACAACTTGATTGTATTTTAACAAAAAGGGAGAGAGAAAGCAGATTTTTTTTTAAAAAATGTAACAGTAATATTAATTTTATACCACAAGAACATATTCAGATATATCAGATCAATACAATGGAATAAAAATCTTTAACAATCATTTTTAAAATGAAATGTAGTGGAAAAATAAAAAATATCATTACATAATTTATGAATAAAGGTCATTTCGAAAAATTGAGAGCTATTTGATTCTAGAAAAGAATTAAGGGTACATGTAACCTGCCATAAAAGAATGCCTTTAATAAATAAGGGTTGAAAAGAACACAATAACTAACTACAGGCATGCTTAACCAAATCTAAAATAACAAAAGGAAACCTGATAATATGTAAATTACACAATAAATTTTACTTTGCATTAAGATAATTCAACATGCAAAACAAGCAAGATTATACATATAACATCCAATTTTTGCAAATATAGACAAAAACTTTTATAGTTACTTAAACGTGCATGGAATATATTAAATAACTATAAGTCTATAGAAAAGAAAACACACAAAATAAATATTAAATAAATCTAAAATATCTAATAGAAAAGTGTGTTTCATTTAAGATATTATAAAAAACTACAATAATAAGTTAATTTTAAATGAAATGTTCTTACAGCATAAAAGAAATATTGTCAAATATTTACATAAATTTTGAAGTAAAAATAACATGCATATTTAAAAACACATAAAATCAATTACTCACTAAATATTAGACTATTTTTTAAAGATTACATATACATAAAGTATAGAAATTATATAATTAATATATATTTTTGTTTGATTCATGAATAGATTATTCTAACTTCATAATTTGGCAACAAAAAAAAAGTTCAGAAGCTGTCAAAGCCACAATCAATTGCTTACAGATATTTTGAAGTGATAATATCCTTTTCACATACAAGATACAGACAAACAATTAAAAAATATTGTTTGCATTAACATGAACATGAACTGATGATAGAAGTGGACTCGTTAGTGCCTGAATACAAACACTCACACAAAAAAATACTTCTGTGCATTTACAAAATACAACAACCTACAAAACCATACAAATGGTAATGAAAGTCAAAGAACAAATAAATCTTTGAACATAAAGCTACTAAATGAGAGCACAATACATCGAATTCGTAAATAAAACAGTTCAAGGTTATCTTTCCTTCTAAAAAAAGCAACCTATACTTGAAAGTGTTTAAAACCACCACCATGAAAATAACAATTTATACAAGGAAACTTATATTACAATTAGAATTTATGAAAGACAGATGTTTATTTAAAAGTCTGATTTCATTTATGATAAATATAACCTTAATAAAAATAATTAGTTATCAAGAAAAAAATAGAACACAAATGAACACTTAATGGGTAAAATGAAGTCCTTAACCAATACTTGAAACTCTTTAAAAAAAACTTCTATTGTTATGTACCAATAAAACAATTCTGATTTAATCACCAGTAATTGTGGTAAATTCACATACTGAATATATGTATATTGCAAAACTTTAAAAAAAAAGAGAGAGAAATCATAATTAATGTCTTTTACACCTAAAATTCCACTAAAAATAATGAAAATATTCTTTAAACTATGTTATTGGAAGTTTAGTATATTTCACTTTTTCCAAATATTTTAGCAATACATTCAAGAGTACAAAAAATGTCATTTACATCTTTCCCCCGAGTTAAATATTGCATTGTAAGAATCATAGCTTTTGATTCATTACCTTGAAAAAATTGATAACAAAAACTGATTCAAAGGTTGTATTATCATTTCCAACAATAATTAATGTAAAACAGCAGCATTGCAAAAATATCAATTCAGACTGTGATTTACACAACAAAATTTTTTACTGTTGCCAAAATACTGGAGAAACTATACTTAAAATCAAAGCTTTGATTTTTCCTGGCTTATTTAAACAATCTCAACTTATTAGCTCCAGACCACTCAAGATAAAATGTTTCACTAATTAATGACACAGACAGTAAAAAAAATTCAACCTACTTGATTTTCACCATAATACAAATGTAACCAATTCTAATTTTCTTCACCCAACAAAAAAAAAATAATAATTTAATCTTTATATAACAATAACATTAAAATGGGAAAAGGTGGGGGAAACAATACTTTTAATTTTGTATCACAACTTGCACACATTTTGGCATTAATTTCTCTGCATGAAAATGAAAAGTATATTTTTGTTACATTGCTTAAGTACATAACAAAAACAAAATAAGATCCTTAAATATATATATATATATTTGGTTCTGGGTAACTCGCTCATGTTTCTCAAGCATTAGAAGTATTTCAACAACCCTCTTAATGTTGAACTGCCAAGATTAATAAGGAAACTATATTATTGGGATTAGTGCAAAGATACTTCACAAATTCGTTATAGAAATGCTTTAATATAGGAGGAAAACATTTTTTACATTACAAGTTGTAATTTCTAAACAAAGATGGGAAACAACACAATATACATTAAATATATTTTAATTATCCATTTAAACTGAGCATGCTCATTAGTGTGCCATTGCCTAAGTAGGTACCAAATGGAATGCATAATCTATCTGAAACATAAAAACATCAATTAGCGCAATTCATGACATGATAAACTTTTCCCTTATGCAGAATAAAAGGAGAATAAATAATCTAACACAAAATCAACCGGGTTCCATTCTTATGATGAATTGTTGCAAAGCTCATTCTGGTTTTTAGATATTTTACTCCTTCAACTACCACGCATTCATAAAGTGAAAATCAATCTTTGGTTAAAAAAGTGGCACTTAGGGTTATACTGGGAGCATAAACATATATTATTCCTTGAAGATCACAAACTGCTCCTTAGAAACTGCACATTTATACTATTTCAATGACATATACAGAGGAAGACATTTAAAAAAACTTTTAAAATTCCTCTGATCTTTCTCTTGGACACTAAAAAAGAAAAACATTCAGGACAGCTGTTTGCCTAATAAATAAGCTGAAAATTCAGTTAAATACCATAAAAATATAAAAGGAATGGTAGGAATACACACAACACCATTAGGCGCTTACAGCTACCATATTCTATAAGCTAGATAATTAGCAATGATTAAAGTTTATGTGCATGATTATAGTTATGGTGTGATTTAATATGCACTATATACACATATGCTAAGAACCTCATGTCTGTAAAATCAAGGCAGTATTGAAAGACAGCTTACATTCTCTCTTAGTTGAAAACCAACTGCACTTGAGGTATGGGGGGTTAAGTTACACATATCTCCCATTATACTTGAATACATAAAACCCAATAAAAATGAAACATCAACACATTCAATATTCCAAAAAGCTCCGTGAATTTCATAACCTCAAAATAGTTCAATACTAAAAAGTTAAATAATTTAACATGCCCTACACCTTAGAAAAGAGCAAAGTACTTTTATAAGAATCAGAATTATATTTCTACAAATGTAAAAACATAGCTTTTTTTAACAAAAATCTTATGATCTGTTCTTCCTATATAAATATAACAAGCAGGTGAATTAAATAACTGTACATTTGAAATTTTTTAGACATTTTTCAAAAATAAAAGTTCACATAAATAGAGAAGGGGATTGTTATTACATCATAATTTACTAAGTACTTTGGGATTTAAAATTTTCAAAAGAAAAAAATGAAATATTAATGATAATATTTTTAAAGATATTAATTAAGAAAAAAAAGTAGAATTATCTGTTACAATAAAATTCGGCCAAAGGAGATACAATAATTAATCCACAATACATTTTAGAAGTTATGAAAATACTAAGGATCGCTATGAGGCAACTAATCCATTTAATTACCTTTAACACAGATTAATATATACAAAAGGAATAATACTTTAAAAATTGAAAAATTATTTGAACTGATTATCAGCAAAAATTGTAGAAAGGATGAAATTTAAAGAAATTAATTTGGCGCAAATTTATTGGTCTGAGTCAATTTTGGACGGTAACACAAGTTATTTACAACTTAACTTTCTAAACATAACAGCTTTTTTTAATAACAATATCACTAGGTATGCAAGAAAATTATTCAATAACAATATTTTTTTCATGTAAGAATAAACACTATCAACAAGGAGATTCATTCTTAAGGCTGTACCTTGTTTACAATTCATAAAATATTTTTTTAAATGTCATCATTTGAAGAATTTTTTTTTAAAAAATTGATATTTCTGTGGTATACAATTGAAAATTTATATCTTAAATAATTAGTAAATAATAAGACAAATTTTAAAAAATAAATAAGGATAACACCATCCTTTCTGCAATACTGTACAATTAACAAATATATTAGAATAATCTAAATATCTTTGAGATTGGCAATACAAACAAACAATATTAACAAATATAAGTAATTTAAAGTTCATATGGATTTGACATTAAAAAAGAAGTTGGTTGTGAAAACAACATCAATATTAAGCAAAAAAATTAATGTAAATTAAAGATCTGAAGTAATCACAACCAAGTGAAAATTCTTACATCAAAATGGAAATAGTCCATGTAAAAATGAAACTATAAGAGTAACATGGCCCTTCAGTGTAAAACTTAAGCATGTCTTTCGAGTTCATTTCTAAAAAAGATGTATATTTCAAGAGTGACCAGAAATATGGCAGTACAGAAAAGGGGGAAGATGAAGGGGGAAAAATCCTAATCCACAAGTTCCGTTTTTCGAAGTCCCATGGCACCAAACAGCAGCTCATCAGTATAGCTTATACACAAAGAAAAACTGAAATTAAATGTTACAATAACTTAAGAGAATAATAAGTGATTCCATGTGTACCATGTTAGGTTTAAAAAGTTCACAGCAAATATAACTTCCAGGGGATCAAGTAAAAATGTTTCGCTCTTCAAATGAAACTTGAGCTCAAACTCTTGTACTTTTTTTGATAATTTGTTCACAAAACAAAACAAAAAATTTGTGTTATGCAAAATACATGACTTTATTGGTGTCATTGTGCACTGTGACTGCTCTGGCCATAGCAAGAGGATTACGATCTTCTCCATTAGTAGACTGTAAACTGCCATCTCCACTAAAAAAAAAAAAAGAGAGAGAGAGAGAAATTAAATTTAAACAAGGAATATTTTGAAAATAGCAGGAATGAAACAAGAAAGAAAGCATTTGAGTATATATTATTGTGCATAGCTTATATTTAAAAAAATAAATTGGATAATAGAAAGAAATCATTATCATGCAATTTAATGTAATATCTTACCCTTCAAAACTTAAGCGTGAAATGAAAAAAAAAAGGAAATTGTTCAAACAGAAACTTTTAAGAAAATATATATATATAACATTATAATAAACAGATCAATATCAAGGAAAATTATCACACTTAAAAAAACATTACTGGAATGTTTCTACAATAACCATTTCTTAATAATGCAAATCATAGTACTAAACAGCTTCTATATTAAACAGAAAATAGAAGTAAAAGCAAATGGGTTATAACATTCTTTTAAAAGCGTTACTAAAAATAATACAATAAATTACAGAAAATACATGCTCTTTCATCTATGTTAGAATTTGCTACAAGCAAACTGATTCTTCAAAGGGTCGGAAAAAAAATTGTTTTGAGAATGGACAAATATACTATATACATATACTTTAGTACAATTCAACAAGACTCTCTAAGATATAAAAGTTTTTAAAAATATAATAAATATTTCATGGATTATATAACAACAATTTTGATTATTTCAGTCCAAAACATTTAATTCTTTAAACCATACAGGTATGCCTAAGAATTACAAAGCTTCTTAAAAGATTTACATCATTAATAATTTGTAAAAACAGCTTTATTTTGAATACTTTCTCTAAAATTAATACAGCTGAGGCTAAAAATTGCTAACATTCATTTTAAAAGGTTAAATATCAGCAAATACTTGAAATACATTAAATTATTAAAAAATATTTAATATATATTTTTTATTGCGCCAGGTCATCGCTCCTTTCAAGCATATGCTACCTAGCAGTCCAATAAATTGAAGAAATTGCCCCAGTACATTAAATATTTTATGGTAAAATTCAACTAAAAATATTCCCAATTCAAACTACCCACAGGACTTATATTATATTTATTGCAAGATTTACGTTAATTTTGGAAATATTAAGAAGGAAGATTCACAAATTGTAAACAGGTATTAAAATATCCCATTGTCAATTTTCAAAACATGTCACACATGTGAAGGAAGCAGGTAAAATAAAAAACTGCGCAAATAAAAAAGCCTCTTTTCCATCATTGTAATGCACAGCTTATTAAGAATGGTCAATACAATATTCATACACATATATAAACATACACAATATACTTCCTAAGAATTAAGTAGCCTATGAAATAAATAGAGGGTAATAAAACATACAAATTTTATTTTAAAAAGGAAAGGTAGAATAAATTTAATTTCTTCTCAACAATAACATATGATATACAAGTCTAAAATTATGCATTATGCAGATTGATGCAGTAAAAAAGGACAAATAGAAACAAATATTTATTAAGGGATTATTTAATTAAGAGACATAAAACAGAACATTTTACATAAATTGGAAAAATATAAAAATCTTGCAGAATCAGATGCAGCCACTTAACAAAGATAAACTAGTGTATAACATTTCTAAATTCCATTATAAGCCCAAAATATATTAAACATATAATAATTTAAATTTTCTTATTCAAATCAGAAATTTAAGTTAGATACATATCAGTTATAATTTATATATAATATCAAAAGCATAATTTAGTTCCTGTACCTCAAATTTTTTAAAAAAATCCTTTACTGTAAATATTAAATTACTTTTCAAAGAATTTAATTTGACAGCAGTAATATTTTTTACAAATCTAGGATCTAATAATAGATTTGAAATAAATATACATGATTGGAATATAACTTAACAGAATAAAATATACAAATATTTTAATAATCCAGGATTTTTTGCAAATTTGTCTTAACTCAAAATTTTTCTTAAAAAACTAGTTAAATTTATCTAGTAATTAAAATTCTCAAAAAAGGGAGAGGATAAATGTTAAAAAAGAAATACATGAACAGTGAGAGAAAAATGAGATTTCCTTTTCAGCCTAGTTATCTAATGTACAGCAAGGCTTTAGACAACTGGGAAAGACAGATAGGGAAATCAAATCATATCTTCAAGCTCTAGTCAACAGCTACTCCTTAAACTGGCGTAAAGGCTATCAATAACTTATGAGCAGTTTTTTGGAATAAATTACAGAATAATATTAATGAGATTCATTAAAAAAATGAAGCATACACCATATAATACTAAGTACCCAAAATGTATATACATTACTTATAATTACTTATTTAAATGATTATTAAATCCAATAGTTATCTAATCACAAAAATGAGAAAAACTAACATTAAAATAGTAACATGATTTAAGTCATGACTATAAGGAACTAGCATGTAATATTGAAAGAGTAATTCCAATATATATTAGTAAATTGAATACTTGCACTAGAGTGCAAATTAAATAACTACTTGAAAAACATCACTGTGTACTAATATTATGGGAAGACAATACTAAACACTTTAATGTATCCCTTGTCAAATTATTTTATTTATATAGTAGTATTTGAGCATCATTTGATGTTATTTAATATTCCCTCATGTTTTTATAAGACACAACTTATAAATTTAAATGAAATAATGTATGAAATCCACTATTATGATCAACTTAATTATACTCCGCTTCAACTCAAGTTGGCAGCGTTAGGAAGGGTACGATGACTGAATCACAGCCGCTTCCGGGTTACTCTAGAAGAAGAGTGTGACTAAATGAATAAATATCACCATATTTGGCGAGTGGGACAAAAAATGCTTATGAAAATTTTTTTCATTAAAAATGTAGGGTTTTTTTTTTGGAAAATAGTATAAGCCACTTTTTTAATGGAGATATTTAAGGGCTTACGTTTCAATATGTTTAGAAATATTGATGAATAAACTAGCGAAACTTTTCTTGGACAAAATCTCAATAGTTCTCAACATATTGATAGCAATGTTTTTTAAATGAAAAAATACCGTCAAATTGTAATTCATGCTTTCATTAACTTGGTTTTTTTTAAGTGACTTAGGCCACTTTCAAAATAAACGGCTCATTTTTCTTAATTTTAATTTATTACATCCGTTTATAAAATACAAATTTCTATCTTGTTTTTTAAGAATTAATCGCCTTTTCTCGGTTATTACTATTTTAAATCCGTTTGTAATAATTATTCACATTACATGTATAAATGACGTTTATGCAGTCAAACCTACTGTTAAATTGGAAGATGAGGCTTCATAACTGCTTTCAATAGTTGTCTTGCCACATTCAAGTTTCTGAATGTCCTTCATTCACCCAGGTCTCATCCAAATAATAGATTGGTGCATTTTCTTGTCTTAAATTTCTAATTTTTCACAAATAATTTCTGTGCCACAAAATTATATCTTGCCTTTCAAGAAGCACAGCCTGTCTTTTCCTTTTTTCAAATTTGAACCCCATGTCCTTTAGTAATCTGTATAAGGTAGACCAGCTAACGTTCTTCGAAAAAATTTCAGCATCATCATTTACTTTCTTCAGAACTTTGGTTTATATAAAAATCTCATTTTTTCAAAAAACCATGAATTTTTCGCCGAATGTAAGCCAATGTAAAGTCGTCATATTTCACCAGCCTATTACGCTTGCCTACGGCACCGGGTCGTTTTTTACAGGGGGAACTTACAGCACTTAATGCCTTCTTTTCTTTCTTCATACGGAAAACAGTTCTTTTCGAAATACCAGTCAGTTCAGAAACCTTTTTCACGATTTCTCTGATAGATTCTTGCGGGTTTTCTTTTCGAAGTCGAGAATAAACATTCAATATGTTTTTCCGAGCTCCGCTTTGGATAGATTTTCCTTGCTTTGATGGTGTATACAGCGAGGTTGGTGACATTTCTATCTCAGACATGTTTAAAATGTCAAAAAAACAACAAGAACAAAGATAGTAGAACAAGATATCAAAATAGTACGAGAACGATAGCAAAGACGCAAAGCAAATGGCGTTGATTTGGCAGGAATGCTTAGGTAACTACGCCAAGGATGTAATCTTGAAAACCGGTTTTTAGCCAAGTGAAGTTTCATCAAATTGTTGTTTTTCAACTGTACTCGTTCACAGGTATTAAGGAATAAATGCTTTTAAGATGTGATTAACTTAAAATATATCCTTAAAATCACAATTTCGATAATACATGATACTTTTTAACAATTTTCTATGCATTTGCTTACATTTAAATTCCAAAACAAGTTGGAACTATTTTTCAAGCAGATTGTTACATTTCCTACCCTTCTTAATGCTGCCAACTTAAGGTGAAACAGAATATAGGTTAATGCATTCAAAAAAAAAAAAATCAGGAGTTGCCTATTATCATAGAGAAGGAGGGAGGAACCTAAATGAAACAGCTCTTTTGCAACATTGAAACCGATCATTTACATGTCACGGAACTGCAGTCAAAATGTTTTGGATCATACAATTCCCCAAAATAACAAATATTTTTTTAAAAAAGAATGCATCCTAGATATGAAATTTGATCACCAAGAAATAATATTATTTAATTGATTCATAAGATTACAATAAAAAAATGTCACAAAATTTAAAAGATTTTTTTTAAACTAATAACTATTTCTCAACCTCACAAAAAAAAAATTGTATATGTCAGTAATATTAAGAGAAAACACACGATAATTAAATGTAACAAGTAATTATAAAAA
Source organism: Trichonephila clavata (assembly GCA_019973975.1). Classification (NCBI taxonomy): domain Eukaryota; kingdom Metazoa; phylum Arthropoda; class Arachnida; order Araneae; family Nephilidae; genus Trichonephila; species Trichonephila clavata. The sequence continues at coordinate 407,550 of BMAO01020533.1, forward strand.
AACTACGAAATACAATAAAAGAAATATAATATACATCAATAAACTGCCATCCAATATCTAATTATAAAAAAATATATATGACACAGAATAGGGGGAAAACATCCATACATTGGAAATAAGTTCTTCCTTTGAAAAAAGCTAAATAGAGAATGCAATATTGTGAAACACTTTTAGAATTGCACACATGTTCTGTGAAAATGTGTGCATTATTCATTGATATATGTTATTTTAATACAAAATCTTGTTGCATTAAATATGTTCCATCTATTATAAACAAACTTCCACTCCATTTTCAAACATTTCCCTGCATCCAAAACAATCTGGAAATGGTCCCTGGAGAGCTGATTCAAAGCATCATACCAGGGATAGAAACCACTACCTCAGAAGGGCAGAAGTTTCATTTGAAACTACCAAAGAAATAGTTGAAAATCTACCTGTTTCACATGAATTTTCACAGAATAATGAGCAGTGTGAAGTTATTCAATAGTCAAACAATTTTAGAGATTTTTTTTATTATAAATTCCTCTAATTTTAATGCATGAAAGAATTCTAAATAGATGGTTCATTACGAACCCCTCCTTCATAGAATTCAAATATGTATATGCATGCAGAGAAATAGATAATCTAGAGTTATGTTTGTTGAAATCAAATAAGAAAAATAAAATACTTTAAAAATGTTTTTTAAAAGCAATCATGTAGGTTAAAAGAAATTCTAAGGTCATTTCACAATATGGCATAAAAAATTGTGAAAGGATAAAGAACTGTAATTGATGATTGGATGAAGTCCGATCTTCATTTACTATCATGATCAGTGGTTGAGCATTAAAAAGAAAGAGCATGCCATTTTTATTTCATAATATTAAAAAATTAAAAATTATGGATTGTGCAAAATATCAAAAACAAAATTAATTAATAAATTGTTGGAGCCCTTGTGTTATTGGCTTTGTTAAAAATAGTGAAAAACCTCTTTAAAGCTTTTATTTGGTTCTGTGCTAGCCATACAATAGCCCTGTTATTAGGAGCTAATGGGCAGTCAGCTTGGTTTTTTGTCCCCCCCCCCCAAGAGACTGCTATTCTACCTCACCACTTCACCCACTGTGAGAGAACGAAACGAAAATAAGATAAATGACGAGAGACAGCGAGTTATTGCTTTTACTCAGTAGAAATGGAATGGAAATGAAAATGAAAGAGACACAATGTGAAAAAACTCCAAGAAGGGGAATGGACGAGCGACCGTGGGAGAACCAATCAGGGAGGCCGGAGGCGTGGCCTAAGACCGACTGAGGTAGAAAGGCTCATTCGAACCAAAGCAGGGGAAGAGCGAGGTTGTCGGGCAGGAGCTAAAAAACGCGAAAAAATGGAGAAAAAAGCTGGAAAAAAAGTACACAACACAGAAAATTAGTGCAAATCTATTGATTCAGAAAAAAAGCTAATGAGCTAGAGGGGAGGGCAAGTGAGCTGGCTATGGGGATTGAAGAACATTTTGCCACTTTGTAGTTTTATATGCGTAATGTTTACTATTGGGATTTGTAAAGAGCGTTTGCGGTCTGATTAACGGGTTTTCATGATTTTGTATAATATGGAAAACATTTCTAGATACTTTAGTAATATAATCCCCAATAGTTTCAATTTTAAGATCGCAGTGTAGAACATTATTTCTAACGTACCAGGGCGCATTCGTGATAATTCTGAGAACTTTGTTTTGAATAATTTGAACTTTTTTAGATTGGTGGGGGCCGCAGCTCCCCAAATAGGGGCTGCATACGTTAGAACTGGGCGAAGAATCTGTTTATAGAGAACTTTATTCTTTAGAGATAAAGTGGACCTCCTTCCAATCACCGCAATGCTGAGATGGATTTTAGCCCAAAATTTATCACTCATGTGTTTTATGTGATTTCTGTAAGTTAAAGAACTGTCTAAAAACAGGCCCAGATAACGAACCACATTAAACCATTCAATCTCTTCATCAAACAGAGAAAGTGTTCTAGTAATTTTAGAGCACCTGCGTTTTCTAAAAATGATGGCTTGTGATTTGTCAACATTTATTGCTATCCTCCAGTCAGTAAGCCAAGATTCCAGCGTATGTAGGTAGCGTTGCAGTGTAATACGAGTCACGTTGAGATTTGCTCCTTGTGAAAGGACCGCAGCATCATCTGCGAATAAGCAAATGCTGACGCTGGGGTGATGGGGAAAATCATATGTGTAAATGTTGTAGAGATAGGGCAAGAGGCAGGACCCCTGCGGTGAACCTGCTTCTGGGAAGCCCTTGTTCGAAAAGTCAAGATTAACTTTGAACGACCTGTCCTTTAAAAAGCTGTAGATAATTTTGACTAAATAATCAGGGAATTTCAGTTGAATCATTTTATAGATGAGCCCATCATGAAACACCTTGTCGAAAGCTCTTTTGACATCAAGAAAGACCCCAATTGTGTAAAGTTTATAAGTATAACCTTCAATAATGAAGTTAGTGACTCGAATTAACTGATGAACTGTAGAGTGTTTATTTCGAAAACTGCACTGCTCTGCTGGAATGCAGTTAATTTCATTACAGTGGTTTTTTATTCTATTTAATAAGATCTTTTCATAAATTTTCGCAGTGGCGCAGAGAAGACTGATTGGACGGAAATTTTTGGCTATGTTATGATTTTGATTAGGAAGCATACTCACATTAGCAGATTTCCACAGTGTTGGAAAATAGTGGTGTTTTAGGCAAGTGTTTATGATTTTTGTGAGATGTGTGATAGCGTTAAGTGGGAGTAATTTTAAGGCATAATTCGGTATATTATACGGACCAGAAGCTTTTTTATTATTAGATTTTTTATAATTTTTTGGATTTTCGCCGGGCTAGTGAGAGGTGGCGTGAAGGTGTTGGAATTAGCGAGGAAGTCTTCGACCTCTGACTCAACTACTTCAATGACTTGATCATTGTATGGTTCGACATTCTCTTGGAATGTTGCTTCAAGAGTGTTCTTGAATTCCTCGGCTTTTTCATCGTCCGAGTAAATAATGCTGGTTATCCTCTGGATTTAAACTGATTAATAAATTATGCCAATTCCTATTGCTATGATTTGTAGTGAGAATTTTAATTTGTATGATCAGGGAGTTTACTTCACGCTTGAGTATTGGATTACGTGTTAGCTGCCATTGTTTCCTAAACCTGTTTTTAACTTTAATTAGCTCCCTGATGTGGTGTGGAAGTCTTAGATGTGGAGTGTCAACAATTTTTGTGATAGTGGATGCGGCAATTGCACTAGTGATTATGCCCGTGAAATTATTAATAGCATTATCAATATTAATATTATCAGAATTAATAAGAGGATTACCAGGAAGGGTGTTAAATACTATTTCTTGAAATTTTACCCAGTTAGTAGTTTTTAGAGTGTTAAGAATTTTCGGAAGAGAATTATTGAGAGTGAAATCGATTATAACAGGATTCACCCACTGTGAGAGCAGAAAAACAGAAGGCATTTATGTAGCTTTAGGAATACAAATGCCCTACCAATCAGGGAGCTGCTACTCAATTTGGGTGTGATTTGGAAGTTTGACAAATTTTTGGGTCGGGAGGAAAGGAGAACTCACCTTCTTACTTCGTTAAGCAGATGGCCTCTGATTGAAATGCTCGGAATTTAGGTATATATACTTTTATTTCAAAATTTTTAAAAAGATAAAAGTTTAAAAATTTGCTTGAAAAATTCAAGAGGAAATTATAACATCTATTACAGGAGGGATCTGGGTCATAAATTTCAATTTTTCTAAGGGCTTTTTATCAATATTTGGAAAATATTTATATTTGTAAAGAATCAAAGGAGATCTTTTTAATTATTTCCTGAATGGTTTAGAGATTTCATGAGAACCCAAGATCCTCTTTTCTCATGAACCAACAGAAAGAAAGGCATTAATAATCCACCTTATTGTTAAACTGAGCTTTTTCTTCATTATTTAGATATTTGTTGAGCAGCATGTCCCCAGACTGGGCAAACATGTTATCATCGGTCTGAGAAAGAAACTATAGAAAAGCATCTTATAACAAATTGACAAAATGGAGTTCTGATTGATTATAGTAGAGATTACACACTGTCAATCAGAACCTTTTTTTGGTCTGTGTAAAGTATTGTTTATAGTGAGGTTATTGATAGAACTGAAATGATAAACTTTGCTTGTATTATCAAAATTAAAAATTCTTTCTCTCACTTAATATTGAGCTACACAAAATTAGAACAGGAACTAAATTAAATATGAATTTCCAAATATTTAAGCAATCATACTACTTTTATATAATTATAAATAAGTAAGCATATTTTTCTAATTATGTTTTCTAGTTATTACAAATACATTACTAATAATAAATTAGTACACATATTACATTATTTACAACACAAAATACTTTAATTCTGTCCAAATACAACACTGATACACACATCATAATTAACAGAATGAAAAAGTATGAAACCATAGACACACATGGCGCATAGCTAAGCAGAATCAGCAGTAAATTTCATGCTTTAATATTTGCTAAGCAAGGTGATTTGCAGAACTGATGTAGTATAAAAAACAAAACTGGTCCCTAATTTCAAATGCACAAGGTATGGGTGGTGAAATTCTAAGCAGTTAAAACATTTGCTAAATAAAGGATAATTTATACCTTTAAAATATCATTCAAGCTCATTATCATGCAAAACATCAAACATTTAAAAAATACAGCAATTTTCAATATATCAGTGCTATAAAAAAGGGATACCGACAGAAATTGGAATGGGTAAGAATAAAAAGATTGACAAACATGCTAATTGTGAACAAAAGCAGCTAACTTATTTTGTGAAAAAGCACTTTGTCATCTATAGCCAAGAAATCATACAAATTTCAAGGGCCAATAATGCAAATTCTCTCAAAACAAAACAGCAATCGCTAATTTTCTACTGGCAACATCAAAAGGCTTTTAGGACTATACTTACTTCAGACTTTGGCTTCCACCACCCAAATCTTGCCTGGAATGCAATGGAGAAATATATACATGACTTCAACCACAATCAATAAACAAAATATCATTCCAACCTTAACTTGGCAGAAACAGAACAACATTTTGATGAAAGAAAAATTACTTGTCATCCCCCCTTCCTTAAAAAGAATATTTACAATAAAAAATGTATATCTTTCACAGCCCACTGCTGCTCTATCATTCTAATAGAACAGAGACAGCATTTTCATAATTTCTAAATGAAATTCCTTCAGTTCTTTGTAAAACATTAATTTTTTTTCAATGCATATCAATTCAATAAAAATATTTTTTGATCCAATGAAAACTCTGATATCTGTATCTGAAGCAGATCCAACCTATTATCTTAGAACATATTTTACAGTGCAAACACAATTAACCAATTAATGACTTCTCTATTTAATTAATGAAGTAGATTGGAAGTATGTGAAATGTTAGAAGAGGTAAATGACAAAGGTGCACAAAATTCCTTCTCTCTCCACTTGATTCACAGGATGCATTAAACTTGGCAATTATTAATAAAAAAAAATGCTTTAAATATTTTTTTTGAAGATAAAAATTTAAAAAAATGCATAAGGATTTTAAAAAATGATTATTCCTACAAATTTTTGTTACATTTCATAAAATACTTCTTTTTATTTATGAGTAAACCTATATGGGTTAGTAATAAAGATTCCTAAACAAATTTTCAGCAATTCTCAGAATTGCATAGAGCAGGTAATCAATAATACTTGGTACTAATAAAGGTACTAATTATTTGATTTAAAATATCAGTTTTAAAAAAGCAAAATAGTTGCAAATGCAATGCTATACAGTTGATTATACACATCAGAGATAATAAGATTTATTAGTTTAATTTTAAGAGATAAAGCCAAGCTATATAAATCTTGACTTTAAAAGATTTTATATAGGTATAAATCTACATGGCAAAACACAATAAGCACTATGTTATATAAGCACTTGCATATATACTAAAAAAAGCCAAAAAATTTAAAGCTCTTATTAGAAAGCCTAACACATTAAAAATTAAACTTCATTGATTAATTAACATTTACTTTTAATTTTTATCTTAACTATTTATTGAATAAATAATCTTTATCCTTAATTAAAACTTAGATTTATTAGCGTACCTACTCTTGATTTTGGAAATTTACGAGTCTTTAATAATTTATAAAATACTACACATCAGTATAGTACTACCTTATACTAATATTCTAGTATTACCAATATTATAAATTTTTTAAAAAATGATTATGTAGAAGCGCAGGTATTAAAAAAAAATGCAACATATAGTTAATGCCAATTGGTTAGAACATTAATAAATCTAATTAATACTTATTAAAAATTTATATTTGATGCAACTATATTTTTTAAAGAAAACAGATTAATTGCTTTCTGTATTAAACTACATTCAGGTGAACAAATAAAATACTGCTTAATGTTTTGAGACTTTATAATGAAATTCTTAAAATTATAATCATGCAAGTAAAATAATAGAGAAGGTTTTGATATTACCATACTTATAGTAATTATTTCTGTCAATGAGATAGAATTTTTGAAAAATTTCTTGACTTACAGAGATTTAACACAAGAAAATGAGAAAATTTAATTTTGATCAAAGCAAGCGATCAAAAAATATATTAATACACAATAAAAAAATTTTTTTTAAATATCGATTCTTAGGAGAAGAAATTCCCAAAGCTGTAAGAGTAAAAACTTACTACTTCAATTGTTTTCTTACAGTACAGTACACACATGCAAAAATAATGCGAATTATAAATAAATCACAAATGATCACAAAAATGCAAAGCATAACAATTGCTTTGAATCATGGCATAATTTAAATCCGGTAAAAGTATTGATTTCTGATACAATACAAGTTTATGTAATCATTTTATTTAACTATATAATTGTGTGAATTCCAAATATATTAGTAATTTAATTACATTGCAAAAACAAAATACTTATACTCTTAAATATTGATACTTTCAGTATTCTAATTTCAATCCATTGGATTGTGTAACTTTTGGAAGAATTAGTAATTGAAGTATGAAACAAACATTTATAGCTATATTGATTAAATATTTATAAAGTGATCTATGTTAGATCAATTGTAAAATTTTCAATAAAAAGAAAAGAGGATAATTTTTTGTTCAAAATTTCTACACAATCTAAATTATTTCTAGGAATCTACTAGAAATTGCAATATAGGAAATACATTGTATAATAACAAGAAATTAAATGTTTAAAAATGGGGAGGAGTTTCTATTTATATTCCATTTCCCTTTAGAATATAGTTTCTATTTATATCTTTGATATTAAAATGTAGAAATTATTAAAAAATATTAATGTACATTAAAAGAAAACTACTACAATGCATTAAAAATCTCAAAGCATTTCCTTTTTAAAACTTATACAATTGATAATTCAAATTTACCTATGTATTAAAAGAATACTAAAGAAACTAATAAAATAATATAGGCATTTTAAGAAAGTAAATTCATTATTTGAAAGTCAGAATGAGTTTAAATCACAATATTGATTAAATAAAAATGGGGTTAAAATCATAAAACATCATGCATAATACTTGTTCCACTGATTCTTCAAAGTAAAATAATAAATCCTATGTGACAAGAAAATATATAAAATGACAGTGATATTTACAAATATGTATAAGTTTAAATAGAAATAAATTTTAAATATATCCTCAACTTAAGCATAAATTTGACATTTAGCAGAATTTAAATTTTAATCGAATATACAAAACTTAATTATCACCTTCAATGTAGTACATTTACATTTAGTTCAAGGCGTATGTTCACAACATACTAATAATTGAGTTTGAAATAACAGGTGCTAAAAAAACTGTATTCAAAGCAATTCTCTCTTAAATGTATGCTAAATAAATAGTATGAAATTTTTTTAAATGGTATAAAATTGTTTTAAAAAAATATACCTTTCATGATCTTTTTCAACCAAATGATATCGAGCTCGGAAAGCCACCAAATGAGCATAATAAGCTGGTGCTGGAATGGATACTGATCTTGTACATCGGACGTATGTATGACAGAGTTGGTAAGTTAAACATTGAAGCTCATCAGCAGAAAACTGATTATCATCCCACAGTACATGATAATGTGAAGGACGACTAGTGCCCTAAAGATGAGAAAATAAAAATATTCACATGAGTGAAGAGATTTATTCCAAAATGCAACTTTACAGCTTACTTTACACAACACTTTCAATCCACAACTATTTTTTTAAAAAATGTGCCACTTGAACCAGCATTTTTGAAAATATATTGTTTGTTCTTTCCCTAAACCACATCATGAACTGACCTCATTAATTAGGTCATTGCATCTCTAATTTTCAAGATGGCAGAGATAAAAAATTTTAAAATATACCAGAATCATCCCAGATATGTTTATTTTATCTGTTATAATTAAGTAATAACATAATTAGGGATAATATACATCAAAACCTAATTGTAATTAGTAGTAGCAACAAAAATATATTTATCATTCTTTTTAACTGTACCTTGGAATAAATCATGAATTTTCTCTCTTCAAAATAAGCAAATTTTTATGCTAAAATAGAACAATTCTAAGTAATGAATGGAAAAAAATACTGTTTTTATCACAGAATTACCAACTAACTTAAAACTTAAATTTATTATGTTTCAAAGCTTAAAAATAATCACATTAAGGAATAACAAACAAATTGAATCAATTCATTTTACGAATTCAATTTTTCATGCAGCATTTTAAATTAATGAAGTTAATTTACTTTTTCTTCTACATGAATTAATTCCTTCTCACTTTTAACATTTTATAAAAATAAACTTTCTACCAGAATACTCATTAAAATAATGTTTTAACAAAGAGATTGAACAAGGTAGAAGAGCATTAAAGTTGGCAAGAAGTTATGAAATTGTCTTTGATATAAAATCTACTAGATAGTAAAAAAAACAGAACACGAGTCTTTATAGTTGTAACATTAAACAGCAAAAAGTACATAATTCACATGCTTCACTAAAAAAACTGCACTCTAAGTCATCAAAATGAAATTAGATATTTCTACTTCAAATTTGCAATTTAAGAACTTACTTGTATACCAGCATGACTGCAAAGATAAAAGTCAAATTCAGTAGGGTGTGTGATTCCAACATCAACAGTTGTGCCAGCTGGTATATTTCCACTCTTTCCAATTTGCTCTTTTTTATCTGAGCAAAACAATCGAGTATGATGACGTTTCTGCACAACAATGAAAGTTATTCCAGGTTTGTAATCAGCTTCCAGTTTCATACATGCTTCTCGGACAGCCAAAAGCTCATGGGTGAGTACCTATTATAAATTTTAATTTATATAAATAAATCACTGGTTTTTCAGAACTATACTCTAATCTATTGAAAATTTCAAGCTTTTTACTCATTCGAACAACGAAATAAGAATTCAAATTCATTTACTTTTACATGATTCAACAAATAATTTATATTTTATTCACAAAAAGTTTAATGCTCTCAAATGGTCAAATAATCCCATTTAAAAATAAAAATGAATAAAGAGGGGTTTTGCTTAAATTTTGAGGATTATTAAAAAGTACAAAAATCACAACTAATATTTATTAAGCCTTTACACAGAAGTTGAAATCACATTTCAAAATATTGAAACAATAATTAGGAATCCCTTATTTTTAAGTATAAGAATGTATACTACTAGACCATATTAATACATAATTAGCAAATACTCTGAGTACAAATTTGCCAATTCAAGTGCCTCACAATTTGACATACTTAAGACAGTATGCAACAAAAGTATATAGCCTAAATTTCTGCAGTTTTTGTAAAATAAAATTAAAAATATTAAATTAATAATTACAATAATAAATTCTGAAGGAGAACATTAATAAAGTTGAAAAATGAAAGACAGAAGTTTATGTTGCTCATTTTCAAAGTGTTTTACATCTTGCCTAAGCTACAGAAACATAATTAACGGTGGAAGGATTTTTCTTCTTGAGAGTACATATAATACATTCATGAACCTAAATGTTTAAATTATTTGTATGAATACTACAGCAATATATCATTCATGCAAATTAATAACTTCTAGCTCTACTGCACTCTGCCCCCTCTTCTTATTTTGCACAAATCGTCTTCTACCGTTTCTATAAAGCTCATAATTCATACAAATAGATAAAATAATTACACATATATTTTTCTTTTAATGAAAAGTATTTTGCTTATAATTTTCCATCATATTCCCATCTCTTTTCTTACTTAACTACTTTAAAAATTTTGAAATTTATTATGTAATTGTTCCTTTTTATACCTCTAAAGATTCCAATACATCCAAAAACAACCTGCATATTTAATATTAACTATTTTAGAAAACCTACTCTAGGTTTAGTTCTTCAATACATATATTAAGATGTATATATTATTTCTAACTACACAATTCTTAAGACCCTATTTTTCATTTTTTCAAAAGATCTTGAAAGTCCAGGAAAATACCAATTGGAATATCATCAAATCTATCATTGGAATATCATCAAATCTATCAGTACTTTTTATCCTTTGAAGCCTTTAAACATATAAAGTTAAAAGAATGTTGTGAAATATTACAACAATTTCATCCATTTAGAAGAACCTCAGATTAGCATAAGTGAAACATGATTAAATTAAAATTTTTAAAAGGTTATGTAAAACTTTTTTAAATCTATCTTATTACCTAACTTCAATCTACTAATATGTTTTTATCGCCTTTCAATTTCAATTTATCTGAATATTAACTTTCAAAATATTATGAGAATAACTCATGAATCTGACCTGATGAAACTGCCCTTCAGATACACCATCCCGATAAAATATGATCCTATTAGGCTTGAACCGTGTAGATTTGTAAAACTGTATGAGTAATTCTTTCACCATCGATGCTAAATCTTGAATAATCTCTTGTCTGTGTTGCTGCACTCTAACAGTAGCTGCATATCTACTAGGATGACCATCCATACTCCCAACAACCTGAAAATTCATATTTAAATAACTTACTGGAATTACATAAAAATCCCCAGTATAAATCTTACCTAAATAAAATATAAATGAGTATACTGATTTATAATTTTAAAGTTCTAAATTATCTTATAAATGTAAAGAATCTGTATGTAAATAAAATTTTTATTTAATTCTGAAAAGTGATTGTATAAAGGTAGAAAAACATGCTTTTGCCACAAGATTCAGAATGTTTCGCTAATTTAAATTTAGAATTAAAATCTTTTTTATCTCCTGAGCTGAAATAGGGTAGGATTATAGTATAAAAATCTATTATAATTTTTAACGAGATTGTATATACACTCTGCAATACTGCACTGCATATACTGTATGTCCAATACTGAAGATCTGGTTACAAAGATGTTGCATTCAACTACTTTGACAACATATACAGGCAGTTCAAAATGCTTTCCGAAGCCACCAAATAAAGGCAAATCTTCCCATTAAATAAAAAAAAAAATACCTTAATTTGAAATTAAAATCTTAATTCTTATATCACAATATAACGGTATAATTAACAAAATTCTTAATGAATATATCCAAAAAATCACAAATTATTTTTAGACATAAAAAGAAATTTTAAATATTAAAAATACAAATCATTCTTAAATAAACATTTTTACTTATAAAATATCTGACTCAAAATTAGTCTAGAGCCAAGGAGATTTTGTGAAATAAATTAACAAGACAAGCTATAGAACAATTTTCCCAACAATGATAATGCATTATAAGCTATAATTTTAGATAAAGGAAATATCTAATTTTAGTCAAATGTCAGACTTATAATATTAAGCAAAATAAAAATTAACCAGGGCATAACTGTATAAATCAAGACCGACAGAATAAACAGATTTCCAATAAACAAGCTTGAAAAAATCATTCAAAAATTTAATTAAAAATACCAAAATCAAAATAAAATCCCTAACTAAATAGTTCAAATTCCTATCAATTTTAGAAGTTTCAAAACAAGAGAAATCATAAAAATTAACATAATTAGAAGGAACTATAATGGGAAAATTTTCAATGCAGAATTTTTCCAATGCATATTTTCTTACCGCTGCTATTGATGGTTTCTTATTATCTCCAGCAGGTGGATGAGTCACATCTGCACCAAGGAATATCACAGGTTCATTGAACACTTTTGGTCTAAAAACAAGTAAAAATAATAATTCAATGCATATAGATTAAATATCAAATCTTAATTTTTAATAAGTATTTGAGAGATTTCTAACCTTAAGTTAACCTCCATTTCCAATTAAAATGTAAACTACCAATAAAATTAAGAATATTAAATATTTTATAATAACGTACAATATCTTCACTATATTTTCAGTACTTCACTCACTTTGAATATCAAAGAGCGCAGAAATAATTCATTCACATCATGAAAATACAAATTGAAATTAATAGAATTATTAAAAATTAGTGTCAAGCATCGAAAAGAGTTTCAAAAGATTGATATTTTACTTTAGCATGTATACAAAAAAAAGTTACTTTTTTTTAAATCATTGACTCAATTAGAGATTATACTTATTCTAGTAAAATTCTTTTTATTAAATGAAATAAATATACTGAATGTAAAAATAATTTTTTATCAACTAACACTGATTATCAAAAAGTTCAAATGCATATTTATAAATATATAATGAAAATAAAGAAAAAAATTGAGAAGAAAAATGTCAAATAAGTTACAAACCTAATATTTGGAACAAGTATACTATTTATACCGCCTAACTTCACATTAATTTTTAAGCATAAATTGGAGAGAGTTTGTGGAGATGTTTTGTTGACATTCTTAGACTGAACACACTGGGTAGCCATTCCAAGCACAGTATCACCAACTCTTTTTACTTCAGCTGTAAAAAGAATTTTTAAATATTTACTTTTAACAATATTAAAGAGAAGCAAAGTCATTCATAAGAATTTTACAACTATTTAATATAATTTTCAAACATATTAAGATTTTCTTACTTAAAAATTACTACTCCATTTTGAAGATAAAACCAGAAATATGAATATAATAACCAGCATTTAAAGCAAGAAAATGACAGAAAATTTATACCGAAACAAACAATTCCATTTGATTTAAAATACACTTTGAATTCCAGCAGGTCTCTATATCTACTTTGCTGTATATTTCCAATGAACTTAATGATATTCCCCCTCTAATTTCCCCATGAACTCATTAATACTTAGTCTCAAGGAGTTCATGGGAGGGAGAAATATTGGGTACCAAGGCATCTGATATAAGTCAGGACCAGACAGAAAATAGGGAAAATACAATAGGATGATTAAGAAAATAAATGCTTCAAAAATAACAGAATATAGAGCAAAAGTATAGAGAAGAATACCTATAGAAACTGAATTGTTGTATTAAATAAGTTGGGTATTTGTTCTCGGATAGCTATATAGAGCTATGAAAGGATATAAGCATTTTTTAATGGATGCTCATATAAATTTCACCTATATTTCTTAGTAGACAGGGGGCTAAGGGTACAAATTAATGTTGCAGCAACCCATTCTTCCACAAGTCACAAATGGCAGGAATATAAGCGGTTAATGACTGCTATTCCTTACAGTGGAATTTTCTTTCAGCTTAGTTGTCAAACTTATTGTGAAAAGTTAAGTTTCCAGATTCAAAGGTAATCAATTTCAAATCAATGTCATCTCCAGGTTCACCAATAGCCTGTGAGTGTGCCTTAATGGTTATTAGGAATTTTGACATTAGATGGTAGAAAACCCTAGCACAATAGAATATATACTCCATGGAGAGTTGGAAGACATTTTCCATATATCACACCAACTAATATACACTGTTATGGCAGATACATCAAGTAGACCCACCATCTCGAATAGAGACTGCTGTTTATGACAATAGAAAGCAATCCAAGTGATACTCAATACAATAGATGTATCTCAAATGCGATAATGACAGGGAAACAACCTTCTTGAGTATTGCTTGTAGAATCTCTTAAAATAAAAGGCATTTTTCCCTAGGACCCATTTCCCGCAAGTAACAAGAATAAAAGCACTTAATAATCAGTTTGGGATAGGAGTCATTTTCAATCCTGTTATCTAACATTGCATGGTGCTTGGCTGAGCCACACATTCAAGCCAAGGTCAATAACCGACATCTTAATGAACTTACTATTAAACAAATAATTCTATTTTATTGCATTTGTGAAGACTCAATATTCTGTTGAACTGCTGCAAAAATATGGCAGATAGATTACTATAGATTTTATATAAATTTTGTGTGAGTTCATTTTTTAAGCGAGAATGTTGATTTTCTTAAGATACAAAAGATTAGTAAAAAATATTTTTATATACTCATATATTTATTATCCTAAGGCAAGGATGGTGAACCTCGTCAAACATGGGTCAAATTTTGTTCATAATTTTTTAGTATTAGCTCGTGGATCACTAATGCCCATTTGCACCAGAGTTTAAGTTTAAAAATTTTTAACTGAGTATTTTTAAAACTAAACATCCTTAAAATTCAATTAGCTTAACGGGTAAAAATGGGAGTGGTTTGACGATTTAAAAATCTTTAGTGTGGTTTTAAAAATAAGTGGGGTTTTTAAGTGTTTGGTGCAAATGGCAATAAGTGTTTGAATGAACAAAGAGTAACGAAAATTACATAAAAAGTATATGAAATATTATTTATTAACATATATATACATATAACAAAATTGATTATAAAATATTTAATAAGAAAACTTGCTGTTTATTTTCAAATAGTTTTTTAATATTAGATTTATATTTCGTATTCACTAGTTTAACCAATTTTGCAGTCAAGTCTATTTTTATTAGAAAATTTTACAAGGTTCATTGAAAAAAACAATTTGTCACAAATATATGGACTCAAAAATCGTTAAAAGAACATTAACTTGTTTTTTCATTGATAAAAAATTATTTGATAAAGCATCCCATACGTTTAATATAATACTTTCAATTTTTCTTGTGCGATCAATATTATCTGTACTACTTTCACAGTTTTCCTTTTACTTCAGAAATCAAGTCTTCAAATTTTGTTTTCCATACTATGCTGCTTTGAAATTCAACTAATTCCATTTCTAAATTATTGGTATCTAGTCACATAAATTTGGTTAACTCCAGTGTTTCAAATTCTGTTTTGTATGAATATAAAATAAAGTGAAATGTATTTTCTGAACCTTCAAAATGATTGAATCTCTCTTCAAGCACTTGTTTTATATTTCCTGTATAATCATTAAATATTTTTCAATTACATTCTCTTGAATCTCAATGGAGTTTTCAAAAATAGTGTTTTGAAAATGTTTCATAATTGAGAAAAATATTTCATGATTTTCATTTCCAAATCCTTAGTAAAGATGTCAAATTGCATAATAAATATTTTAATATTTTCAAACATCAAAAAAACATTTAGTCCATGTCGTTGAAGTTTTTTATTTAGTTCATTGAAATGCAGAGTGATGTCACATAAAAACATTAAATCAGTTAACCAATGTATATTGGATAATTTATCGAAACTATTGTCTTTTTCCTTTAAAAAAAGAGCTTAATTTCTTCTAATAATATTACAAAGTGATTATGGACTTGACCAAAACTAAGCCATTGCACATTGCTGTATGTCAAAATCCCTAAATATTGGCATTCAATTTCCTCTAAGAATTGTGCAAATTGCAGTTTATAAAGAGCTTTTGCATTTATAAAGTTGAAATTTTTACTACAACTGACCTTACATTGGAAAATGTTTTTAAACCATCCTTCACACACAAAACTTGCTGGTGTATTATATACAATGAAATTCAATCAGAGAATGTGAAATATTTTGCTTAAGATTCTGAATAAATCCATTGTTTTTCCCTACCATATTTTCCCATTGTTTTCCCTAGGTGCACCGTTTGTTGTTACAAAAATTATTTTCTGAAGATCAACATTAATTTCTTTAAATGCAATATCAAATTCTTTAAAAATATTAAAACTGGTACAATTCCCTTTCAACATTATTAGTTTTATTAACTCTTCTTTCGTAAACTTTCTTACTTATACCGAGCAAAAACTGCTCTGATTGTGCATAACCATTTACATCATTACTCTCAACTAAAGCAATTGAACACATTTCTGCATAAGTCTTTATGTACTTGCGAAAAACTATTTTTTTCTAAATCTATTGCTCAATTTTTGATTATATTGCAACTTATAGGTAACTTATTTATACACTTTATAATCAAGACTTTTCTTTAAAACCAGCATGCAAAGTATAGGACTATATTCTAAAAACGTGTTCTATATAAATTCTCCTTCTGAAAGAAGTATTCAGTGGCAAGCAATGCAATGGGTAACTTGGAAACTAGCATCTGTAATGTTATTTTTTGGAACCAAAAAACTTTAAAACACTGCTTTGAGAAAAATTCTCTTTTCCCTTTTGTAAAAATATGTTTTTCTTTCTTCATCTGTCGACATGCCGAGATTAGAATGCAACATTTCAAAATGTCTTTTTTCATATATTCATGAAGTCACTTTTTCATTAAAATTTACACATATAATGATTATATTCCTTTCAATCACACCATATCTATCAAACCATTCAGCTTGATATGGCCTGGAACTTGTATTGCTAGTTTTTTAATTTTTTAACCACTGACTTAGTACAGTGCTACAATTAAAAAATTTTATATTTAGAATATAATAAGTTGAGAAGAAATTTTGTATTAATATACCTAAAACACATACACTTCAATACACATTACTTTTAAATGCATTCGAAATGGATGCCCCACTGGTACAGGTCTGCCTTAAATTGCGAGCCAAAAATTGGTAGTATCGAGAGTAACAAATAAGCGCATGGCATCCATTGGAACCTCACAAGGTGAAACAAAGAGGGTACAATACAAGTGTTATGGAAGTCTCTTTCTAACAAACATAACTGAACATAACCTGACAAAAGGGTATTTTATCCGAAGAAAGTGCTTTATAAATACGGTTATTTACTTCGGTTTGTTGATTCTTTTTCAACAAACAAAATGTGAGTAAAATTATAAGTTTATTTTATATTTTGTAAACACTTTTGTTTTATTTCAAATACTACATACTTTTATATACATTTGTTGTCATTTGCATAACTTTGGAACTGCAATGATCAAACTGAAGGTTATAGACAGCATTTAAATAGCTTTTGTGTTAATGCAGTGCTTGAAAAAATACAAATAGAATATAAATATTCCACACAAATTAGAAAATATAAATAAACCCGCATAAACAAACAAGTAGTTGCCTAGCAATCGTGGGTCAGCGTCTGACCCACTGGTTATAGGTTTGTCATCACTGTCCTAAGGCATAGGATGAAATGAGTTATTTTACCTTGCATAAAATTTGATATCAGAGATAAATGAATAAAACAGAACAAATTTTATTTACTTTTCTCACACGAGCACTGATTAAATATCCTGATATTTAAATTTCAGAGGGGGATGGGAGAGAAATTTTTTTATACAATTCACATTTTTCATGATTTTTTAAACCATGCATACCCATTTCTGCCACCTTTTGAAAATGGCAAAGTGTAATACATCATGTGAATGACATTTCAAGCAAATTTTTAAAATAACTCATAAAAATTTGAAATATAAAATAACATGATATACAAAAATTTGAAAAATGAAATACGTAACAAATGATTTTCTAAATTAAGATATTTTTATGAGAAAATTACTCATAAAACTTCTTTTGTATCCACTAAAGGTATATTTAAAGACTACATAACCATACAAAATAGTAACTACTCCCCAATAAGGATGCTTTTTTTAAAAAATACACAGTATAATTACTATTTTTAGATTATGTTTATAAAAAAAATTTGTTTACTGAAGTTAAATTTAAAAAGATATATAGGTAACAAAAAAAAAGCAGTCATATTATTATATTAGATTATTGTTAAGACTAATTTTCATGTACTATACACATTGAAGGAAATATTTTAATGAAATTTAATACTATTAAAATACTTTAGGTT
Source organism: Trichonephila clavata (assembly GCA_019973975.1). Taxonomy (NCBI): domain Eukaryota; kingdom Metazoa; phylum Arthropoda; class Arachnida; order Araneae; family Nephilidae; genus Trichonephila; species Trichonephila clavata. The sequence continues at coordinate 425,586 of BMAO01020533.1, forward strand.
CAATTTTTGTTAGGCCTCCGACATTAACATTTTTTAAAACTTCATTAATTGGGGAACTTGTTTTATAATATAATCACTTGAAATTCATATAAAAATTAAGGATATTATCAAAAAATAATCTTTACCTTTATTTAAATGAAGTATTTATTCATTAACTTTGTAGCCAACAACAAAATCATTCATCTTTTTCCGATTTGTTTTTTTATAATGGATAATTAACACTAAAATTTTTCTTAATGCACTCTATTTTAAAACTATACAGAACAGACTTTTTAATAAATCTAGGTATATTTGTATGTCAACAAATGTAAGGAGGCCCCCCCCCCCGACTGTAAAGTTTTATTTATACTACCAAACTTGGCTAGCAGCAGAACAATTCAAGGCAGGTTGCATTTTACATGCCTAGTCTATATGAAAATTATTTTCAGTAGAAAGGCAACTTTCACCTAGATTGTTTTTAAAGATTTATGCTCTAAAACGTTATTTAATAAACTTTCCAAACATTATCATAAAGGAATCTTACCATATACTGGAGTCTTTCCAGGCAAAACCACAACAACTAGTTGCAAGCCTTGGAATGTTGATTTGAGGTAGCGAAACATGGGTTCCACTTGCTCTGCACCAGTAGCATACTTACAAAAACATGGTTGTCCAATTATTGGCATCCCAGCATCATTACTAATTTTTTGAAGTTGCTGTGTAAAATTCCTAGAGGGAAAAAATGAACTTTCTTCTTTTAATTATAAGCTACAAAAAAAAAATTTTAAAAGCATTTGAATGTGCTTAATATCAATTATACAAATAGGAAAATAATTATGCACTAAAAAAATAATGTAATAAAAGGAAATATAATTCTTACACAATTTGATATTTTTTTTGTTTGTAACACTTCTGTATGATACATATTATAATTGGATGGTTAATTTTTTTTAAAATTACAATATAACAATGCTAAGAAACTACTTGGCAATTTTCCTATTGACAAATTTTAATACTTTTTTGCTTTAGAAATACATTTCTTAAAACTAGAACACAATTTTAAATTTGCTGAAATTTAGAAAATTTACAATCAAGAAACATAAATGAAATGTTAATATTGATTTAAAATTTCAAAATCTGAAAACATAATAACAATTAACAAATTAATGGAATTTTATGATGTACATAGAACTAAAAAAAACTCTAATATAAAATTACCTGTAAGTAAAGCAATTTTTGACAAAATGTATTTGTAAGCATAATCATGGCTTATATTTCACCATGATTTTACAAACAAAGTTAATAAATATTCTTTAAAATAATAAACATAAAACTTTCACTAACCTCAAAGCATCCTCTCTACATGTGCGTTGTGGTGCAAAGCATGCAATAGCCCAGACTCTTATTTCAACCCCTGTATGAAACTGTTTCCCTCGCATATCCCACACTCCTTGATTAGGTATGGCTTGTTGTTTAGTCTGCGAATCGAAAGACTTAACAACTCACAAATGGATGAAATGATTATTAGGGAACATTTATGAAATATAATATTAATGAAGGATGATTTTAAAAAGTATTTAGGTTTAATAAGATTTGTTAAATTTAAGAGAATAATTATTACATTATAAAAGTGTAAAAATTAAAGCTTTTATATATTGCCAAGATAAATGAGGTCGAAATGAAAATTTTTAAGATTAAAAACTTGTAATACTCACTCGTCCTCCATATTGAAGTTTAGGGGGAGGAAGTATTCTGCCTCTTACTTCCATCATGGTATTGCTGATAGAGAGACCAAATTCATGGACATATGGATCATCATTGAAGTTAGCTCGTCTAACCTAAGATCAAAATAAAACACATTTTTTTTTTTTACAAATAAACTACAATATATCATAATAGAATGAAGAAAAAAACAACTTTGAATTCAAATAATTTGACAGCAAAATCTGATAAGCCAGTTTAAAAGATTAATTCTTTGAATGTATACTACAGAAAAAAAGCATTTTAATTGTAACAAATCCTGAATTTTAAATCAGTAAGACTTTACTTTTTGGAATAAATATCAAACATCAACTGAATATATGAACAAATAAATGATATAACAATTCCAGAAACATTTTAGATATTTAAATATTTAACTAGTAATATTATATCTTGACTTACTAAGCAATTTTAAATTTTACATGAAATAAACTACTCAAATTATGTTTAAATCCATCATTTTCTTATCTTTATTATATTTCAAAACTCATCTATGTTATTTTAACAAATAAAATAAAAATTTATTTTGTACAAAAGAAAAAAATTGCATGTTCAATAAATTAAATTTAAGATGCATGTTATGATAAATGGGTAAATGTTATAATTACAACAACTAACAGAAGCATTAAAACTCCGAAATATATATCATGCCCCCAGAAAAGATTACAATATAAATAATTTTTAACAAAGTTGCTAACTTAATCCACATAAAATCTAGACAAAAAGTAATTTAAACTGTAAAGAGTTATTCTAATACTTTTAATTAATGTGATTCTTTTAGTTATATAATTTTATTTTAAATACATGTCTCAAATACCAGCCTTTACAAAGTGGAGAATAGTATTTTCTGCATGACAAGACTCTTGTATATCAGGTCCAAAATGGTCATTCAATCTCGTGAAAACAATCTTAAGTATTTCCCCATCCTGCTTATTCATCAGACTTCTACAGCTCTTTGTGACTCATACATTTATATTAATTTCTTCAAAAAAATTTTATAGTAAGGTATCATCAGATGAAGAAATATCACAGGAGGTTTGACATGTTTGTAAATAATTGCTTCTAGTAGTGTTCCTAAGGGTGTATGAAAATTGTTAAAAGTGTACTGTCATCCATGGAGATTTATTTGGATGATGGTTATGTAGGTGAATATTAGAATATTCAAGTTAAGAAATTTTATGCTAAGTTCCCAAGCTCAGCATTCTATTTTATATATCACAATTAAGAACCTAATATATTCACAAATTGGATTACATGGCATAAAATATTTATAAAGAAAAAAGAAACTTACTTGATTTGATGCAGAACTTGCACCAGTATTGCTCACAAGATTATTTATTTCTCTTTCTCTGTCCGGTGCTGATCGAGCCGTAGCCTAAAAAGAAAATTCAGTTAAATTAAAAATATTATTGCAGATAAAAATAATTTATCTTAAATTTATATAAAATTAAAATATTGTTAAATTTCCTCTTTCAAAATATATTTTCATTTTAATAAATTATTCATATATTCTAGATAACCAAGAATAATTTTAAAATCAATTAAACAAAAAGGAAGTGATTGTAGATCCACATTCCTTTTGCCTATCTAGATTGAAAGAAAAGCATGATAATCAATTTCATACATAAGCATATTTCAAACAATTACAATATTTTTTTATAAGAATTTTACAATAAAAAGATACATTCATACAAATATATGTAAAAAAAATTAACACACCAACAAAAAATGTCCTTAAACGCATCCAAAGAAAATGTCCTTAAACACATTCAAAGAAAATGTCGTTAATATAAGGTAACCAAAGAATTTTTGTAAAAAAAAACTTAGTAACATACTTTAATCATTGTCGATGTCTGCATATCAGTTAATTTCTTGATGCATCTCTGGCCAGCAACAATGTTACATACCTAAAAATTATATATTAAAAATGTAATATTCATACAAGAATTTCTTATAAGTTAAAAACATGTATACTAACTATTTAGCTACTTATTATGCTTATTCAAAATATGAATTTTTTTTGTAATACATAGAGATAGAACTCCTGAAAATCACTGTTTAGAAATCTTAACATTTCATTAATATTTATTTTTAAAAATTTGATCAAAAACTTCATTGGTATAAAATAAATTTTTTGTAAATATTTCACAATTACAAATATTTTAAAACTTTGAAACAGAAAAAATAAAATGTCATTTTTAAAACTGCTAAGAAAGGCTTTACTACTAACAAATAAAATTTCTATCTTAGGTAGAAAATATTATCTTAAAATTTACCTCTAAAGGTAGATAGGTATGTTTATGCTCCTGTCCAACTTGTAAGCATGGAAAATGTGGATATCTAAAGATGAAAAAAAATTGTTTTCATTTACTATACATTTCATCAAACAAAAATCAATGCACAAATAAAATAATGTTCACATTAAAGAAATAGAATTATGAAATTCAAAAAAAGTGACAAAATTAGTTAACATTTTGTCAAAAAGAGATAATATGTCATTATGAAACCCAACTGCATATTTTATACACATACATTTAATTTCAAAATATTTCACTATAATTCTGGTTTGTCAACTCAACCCAAAAAATTTTTAAACAATGCATTTGATTTCATCATTACATTAAACTCATGCATTTCTTAGCTTTTTTAATAACACTTTTTAGGGGAAAGAGGTGACATTGAGGTATATTCTTCTATGTTTTAAAACATTATGAGAGGTGGAAAATTTTATTAAAAAATTCTTGTCTGGTCTTCAAAAGATTACTGTACAATATATAAGAGAATGAATAATAATGTTCGATTAATTAAATTCAAATAAATATCCTTGAAGATGTTTGAATAAAAAATTAAAATTCATTTAAACTACAATATTTTCTGAAATCTTAAAATTCATCATTAAATAAATCTTATATAACAGTATTTTTAATTTGAAAAACTAAAAAAAAATTCAATAATGCTCAAATCAAAATTGATTAATAAACAAAAATTTATGTATGATACTAAAATTTGATAAAACTATATACATTTCTCCAGTATTTTCAAATATAATTTACTGTAAAATAGTAATATTTAAACTAAGCAGTTAATACTTACCTCAATTTCATTTTATATTTATCTAAGAAATATTTAGCAACTGTGCACTCTACAGTCTGTCCATTTTCTAACTGAAGAGGAAACCTAAAATTTTAAAAAATTTATTATTCTTTCAGAAATGAATTCTCTTAACTGTTTCATAGAGAGATTATAACCACACCATTTTACTTAACTCTTTAGATAAAAACTAAATTATTACTTACGGAAAACAATTATATTTATGCACTTTCATTGCTATTTTAAAAAATAAAAGTTCTTTTAAATGATTTATAATAGTAATATAAATGCAGGTATTTTACAAAATCATACACATGATATGTATTCATTTTTTTTTCGAGTTTAACAATCAAAATAGTTCATTTTTGTAATGTGAATGAAATCTATGCATGCATGTTAGAAGTTCTTTAATAAAAATCCTCACTTACGATTGTAGTTGAGCTGGCCTACGGGTAACATTGCACACTCTATATTTTCTTCTCATAGCACCACAATGAGTTATTTCAATTTTAAGTCCTTTGATTTCTTTGGTAAACTTAACCCTCTGTGAATCTGTTAAAGGCTTTTTTTGCTCAGCAATATCTCTTATATCTAATACTTCACATAAGAAATCTGTCACAGGTTGTGCTTTATAGAAAGCAGTAGCTGACACTAAAAACAAGAAGCAACCATTTAAGTACAAGTAAAAAAAATTTTTTAAAAACAAATACATGTTTGGAAGCAATTGATTTAACAATTTTCACAATCAATAACTTAAAATTAAACAACATATTAGAATTTTTTCAAAAAATTATTCTTATATTTATAGTTGATTGGTTTTTTGATGGCACAAAATTAATTTTTTTAGTCAATATATTAATAAATATTTATTAATTTAAACGAAAATATTCAGATACTCAAAAAAGGATCATCTGTGATTAAGATATAAAACTCAGTAAATGTAAGAAAGAATATAATGACAAGAATGACCAAAAGCAGAGAAATATGTTAAAAGTAGAACATCCTAGAGATGTGTCATACATGCTTATGAAAATCAACAAATTTCATGAGAAGGAAAAAAGGACATTTGTGCATTTCAGAATCATAAATCCTGTATTTATCAAAAGAAGATAAAGGAATATTTGAAATTGAAATTCATAGAAAAATTTTAATATATATATGGCTCCTCAAAAATGTGCAAAAACAGTACACACACCTAAACAATTATTTTAATATTTTGCACATAAAAATAGTTTACAAGCTTTTTAAAAAAATGTCCTAAAAGCCCATGCCTATTAACATATATTATGTTACCATTCATTTTCTCTGAAAGATATTTTTAAAAAAATAGGTCAAAAATGGATTAATTTACTAAAATAACTTGAGTGGTACAACAGAAATTATAAGGACTTTTTATAAATACTTAAAACTATATAATTAATCTTCATATATTCCCCTCTAAAATATTGTCAAGTTTCAAAAAGACTACATTCTAACTGAAATTATTACCATCAATATTAAGCATCATCTTCCATTGACTAGGCCTCACACTCTGATGAAAACCAAACCATACTTCCCTTCCTCCTCCTAATGGGTGATTATAACCACCATCTGGTGACGAGAAAAATGATCTCCCAACAGGAGTGAATCTAAAGGATTATTAAAGTAAACTTAAAATTACAATAAAATGTTACAGAAAGCAATACATTTTAATTACTTTAAATGAAGAATTTAAATCAATATAATTATAATTCAACTTTTGAATCAAAATTTTAGGAACAAAAATTCAAAGGGTTACTTAACAAATGCATGTCAATTTAAATATTTGATCTATAATAATATATAAAAATATCTATAATAATATAATCTCTATAATTTATAATTTATAAAAGTTTAATGAACTATTTAATACTTTTAAATAAAGTGTTTAGATTACAGATTTAAATGCTTAAAAAATTAGGTAAAAAATTACTTTCAAATAACTTGGATGGTTTAACAAATTAAATAAATTGTCCTATTTTAAAATATAAAACTAATTAAAATGACTTTCAAATTAATTTGATCTAAACTGCAAACATTGCAAAAAATCTTCACTTTGTTCACAAAAATATTTTTAAAAGGTTATTACGTCATGCTTGGAAGATGCCTCATAACAACATCCAATGCTTGTATAACATCCAAGGGAATTGTACGTGTTCTGCCTTCAAGAGCTTCTTCAAGAGCATACAAACTAACTTTGGCTAACCATTTGATAGCAACTCTAAATACTCGGTCCTTTCCTTCACCCGGTAATGTTACTTCAAATTCCATCTACAAAATAATCACATAAATGTAATAGGATATAAATATAAAATACAACTCATAGCAATAAGGAAATTAAAAATTATATTTAAGAAATGTATAAAATATTACCTTTTCTGATCCAATGGGAATGTCATCTCTGGTGTACATATTTTTTCTACCATCAAATACTGGTTTTAAATTTGAGAAGATTTTTGAATAAGACTGGACCATTGTTTCAATAATTTCTCTGGAATTATAAACAAAGAGATTTAAAATTTCAACAAAACAATTACATATTTAGAGTAAAAATGTCACTAATTAGGAAAAACTAGGATTGTACATAATCAGTCAAGACTTTTAAAAATATTTTTTGCTAAAATAGTACTGTAGATGGATTTTTTTAAAAAAAATTAAGAATAACCATACGAGAGAATAAATTAATGCATTCAATAAATAAAATATTAAACTGTCAAAATTATTTAGCACTGCAGAAAAAGAGGTATTCATCTGTTGAAATTACATATACTCTATCCCAATGATCTTCAAACTGTGTTCTACAGAACTCCATGGTTCTGGGCGAATCAAACTTAGGGGTTCTGCAAGTCAAAATAAAAATTCGAAAAGAAAATCATAAGCATGTATACAAAATAGATTGATGTTCTCTATGGAGTTTGTATGACCATGAACATAAAGCTGTGTTATCCAATGTAGGTTGCACATCCCATGGGGAAAACTGGGGGAAAAAATTGGCACTCAGACAGTCTTTCATTTAAGTAATATCCTACAATTCTTATTTTATTATAGAAGAGTTCAGCTTCAGCATAAATGAAAAAGGTACATTCATATTTTATGATTTGTAATTACTAATGAAGATATTTACTATATAATATTTTTATTAGTAGTAGAACTAGTTTTTATGTATTTCTACTAAATATGAATTAAAATCCTAGGTTCTGTATAATCTCTAATCATTTTGAACCATTTTTGTCAAAAAAGAAATTTTCTAAGATTTTTTTTATAAATAATTTAAATTTACTTAATTGAATATTTAAAAGGGACACATAGTAAAGAACCAGTGAACTGAAAAAGAAACAGGGATCAATGAGAATAGCATGACTGACACTGAACAGCGATTATCAGTGGTAAATAATCCACGAGTATTTCCATCAGTTCATTCATCCGAATATTCATGTGACAATTAAAGAAAGGCATAAGTATCACAATTATTTAGCACTTGGCTTCATTTAGACAGGAAATGAAGATGAATCCAGTAGACTGTATGTTGAATGTGAAACAATCAGCATGAGCAGTGGCTATATCCTGCTAAATTAAAAAGACATATGTGGGTAGATAACCATCCTCCATTTCTTTGTATTTAAAAAAAAAAAAAATGGATTTTTAGAACATAATCAGAAAAAACTAAACAAAATGCATTTTCAAAAATATGCATTCCATCAACCAAACTTCTCAAGACTTCCTATCAGATCAGAAATTTCTATATACAAAATTTTTCCTTCAGAAATTTCTAAAGATACATATACAATTAGTGAAAAGAGTTAAAAATTTACTATTGGATTTCATCTTATTAGAACTTCAATGATTATTTAAGTAAAAGACTTCAAAAAACATAAAATAATTATTAAATGGAAAGAAAACGGAATATGAACTCGACACGATCATATGAATACCAGTACATTAACCAGTAAGTGAGAGAAAAATACATTAGTACACTATTTACATAGCAAACAAACTTTAATATGAACGGTTACTTAATGTGTAAAGTGGGTTAATATAGTGTGTAAGTGTTAATTTGTGAAACAATGCAAGCACACACATCACAGTCATTAAATAAATACAAAGATAGGTAACACTTAGAGCATGAATTAATGCTATCAATAAACTAATTACATATTTTTTTTTAAATATTCAAAAATACGTTTTTCGGTAATTGGCCTTATATAAAGTACCCATTACATGTTGATTTACTTTAAGTATTATTTTAAGATATATTCTTTTAAGGGTGGGATGGGGTTCCCAGAAAACACCTTGCAGCTTAATTCCATTAATTGACAAAGTTTTTTTTTTTAAAGTTTACTGGCTGTACTATTTATATTTGTATATAAAACTAATAGAATTAAATTTTATAAAAATTATAGAAACTGCTTGCCATCACTTTACGATAATTTTACTTTTCCAAACTTCCTGCTAGTTTGATATCACGAGGCATCGCGCCAAGTTGTTGTTTATGTTCACCAAGATGGGCGATAACATTACAATATGGTTACCTTGATATTTTAATCGTCTGGCGAAGTGGTTGCCATGGAGATAACGTATATTAGACATAATTTTTATAAGTTCTGTTCCTGCAGTAATCCTATTAATTTCAGATGATTTTATTTCCATTTCTTTTACAATTTAACCATTTTCATTGCAATCCGGATTCAAATTATATTTCAGTCTAATGCTATTTTCGAATATGGATATTTCTAATATCATTGGTGAGAACTAGGATATTTTTTTATAAAAGAATGAGTGTTATATTATTAATTATCCCTATAAATCGTTTATTTTCAATTTATTTTACTTTTTAAAAATGGTTTTTTTTTTCGTTTCTTGTTCGATGAAATTCGTTTAAGAAATTTGCAGTTTTTGAACATAGCAAGCTTTCAGTACTTTTTAGTTGCTATTTATTATCAATTTTAATATATATTATGTAATTATTTTATTAATAATATAAAAAAAATTATTCGAATGTGTAATAATCATATAATGTACGTTATTTGTAATAATTGTTATTTTACTTATTTCTAAGTATTATGTTATTTATTTATTATTATGTTATTTATTATTATTTTGTTGTTTTTTTATAATTATGTTAAATGAGTATTCTTATATCTGTACGATTCTTATTTATATTACAATAGGATGATTATTCTTTTTTATAAAATCTATTACGTGATTATTATTATATAAAATAAAAAGTAATACTGTATGAATATCTAATAATTATTACTATTTAGTATTATATGAATATTATATATATAATAATTTCTATAACATTATATTACAAGATTATTGTATACTGCATAATATTACTATTAGCAAATATGGTTTTTTTTATAATATTGATATTAATTACTTATTGATCTTGGTTAGTCTCAATCTATTCCTAAATTCTTCATTTGAAATCGATTTATGTTTTTCAAAACAGTTCTTTACAGTTATTTTCCTGACGAGTCTTACCGCTAGGCCGCCATCTTGAATTTCATTCCAACGGCATGCGCTGCTTGGCGTGATTACTTATCACGCCAAACAGCGTTTGGCGCCCTGCCCCGTGATATCAAACTCTCTTTAGTTCCCCAAACTTTATTAAGCTTAACTTTTGAAGTTACTAATAGCTGTCAAAATGTAGGGTAAATCCTAGCAGAGCACACTTCTTGGCGACAAATTTTTTGGCACCAAAAAATTTGGCGATAAAGTTTACAATAGAGTAACCCTACAAAATTTAGGGAATAGTAACCCTATTCAGAATGGATTTTTTGAACAGGGGTCATTTTTTTCTGATGGTCAACTTGAAGACATGCAAGATTTTTCTAGAAAGCTGAATTTGAGGAATGAGTGGATTTTTCTTTTTTTTTAAGTGAAACAACTGCTAAATGAATATTTGTTAGAGAGAAAGGGAAATGAATTGATAAATTCAATTTGGACCATGTTTTTTCTCACTATTGCATCTTGGAAGCAACGGTTTTTCTGTTTTCTTCTTGAAGCCATTTTAGAAACCACTTTTTCTTTTTTGAAGCTTGACGAATGGATATTTTTTCTTTTGAATGAAAGATGTAAAAAAGAAATGCTTGCTTTGTGAATAAGTGGAACGATTGAAGATATTTTGGTAGGTATAAATGTCTTCCCACTGTAGTGTTTTAGAAGCGACGCTTTTTCAGTTTTTCTTGTTGAAGCTGTCTTAGAAACTTCGTTTTCCTCGTAAAAACATGACGAATGGATTTTTTTTCTGAATTAAAGGTAAGAAAGTAATGATTGTTTTTTGTGTGAATGAAGGATTGATAGAATCTTGTAATGGATGCTCAAAATTAGCATTTAATTTCTTATTTTTGATTTTACGTTTCCACGTTGTCCGTTGTGGAAACCACGTTTTTTCGATGTTTTTCGTCTCTTGACGCCATTTTGAAAACCACGTTTTTCCTTCTTGTTTACGTCTCTGACGCCATTTTGAAAAATGCGGTTTTTTATTTGGCGCCATTCAGCGAAAAACTTTTGTCGCCAAATACAACAGTGTGCTGTGCTAGGATTTTACCAAAATGTAATTAATATTTTTGCTTTAGTCACTAATTTCTAACAAAAAAATTAGCAAGATATACCTCAGATACAACTCTTATAAGATACTCACAAATTTTCAACTGAAATTCATCTAAGCAAATTTTAATAAACATTTTTTTACTTTAATTATTATGAAATTAAATTAAGAAACATTGGTCTCAAATACAAATTCAGACTAACCTGTTTACTTTTCGAGGACATTTATCTGGTGTAATTGTGACATCATAGTGATGAAGATATCCTCTAGGCATTCGAATCTCAAAGTGATTGGCACGTAATAAGATCGGTCGACCTTCTGTGCCAAGATTTGGTCGTCTCGGACATACAAATGTAGGCAGATCTGGAGGTTGCTGAGATCCCCCAGGAGGTTGCTGCATACTGGGTGCTCCTGCAGGCGGTAGTGTGGGCTGAACGGGCTGAAGTGGTTGGGGGGCACGTGCTGGTGGCCCAACTGGCCCAGGTGCTGCAAAAATAACCAGTTTAATTCATAACACACACAAAAAAATGTCAACAAATCATTATTGATCTTTTTCATTAATAATCTCACATTTCACCAAAAATTTATTTTAATTATTCAATGATTTTTGTTGTTTTGAAAATAGCATATTAATGATAGGGCAATGTTCATTTTATGAGTAATGCTTCAATAATCAAATCCTTTTCTTCAATCAATGCATGTCAATTTCACATACTATATAAGTATTTAATATTAATCTAAATCAAACCTCTAATAATATCATATTATAGGAATTTTTCTTTTACACTCTAATTTATAAAATGTAAATAATACTTCTGAAAAACCATACTTTTCAGAATAATTAACAAAGGGAGCACAACATTTCAATAAAATTTTAAGAATAACTCAAATTGCACTATCTAGCAAATAATTCACTAAAAGTTAAATTCTTAAATTTTTGAAGAGCCACACAATATTTTTAAAAAAATTTACTGATTTAAATAAACTAAAAGCAATCAAAAAGATGACAATCAAAATAATTTTTATATATCAATGTATCATGGTTACCAAAATAAACAGTTTGACAGAATAAAAATATATCATGAAATCTTAAAATCATTGCCAAATTTGAAAGACACCTAATATCTTTATACAGCAATGGAGAAAACTTTAGTATATATAACACTGTAAACTAATTTCATCAAATCAAAAGACATTGCTAAATGCTGCGATATGCACCCAATAGAGAAAATCTGTGGTCATGCACATTTAATTTTGTTCATGCATGCTCAAAAACAATTTTTTTTTAATACATTGTACAGTTCTCATGCATGCTCAAAAATTAGAACATTGCTTATAATTTTTAACATTCTTGTGGAAAATGATTAAAATTTAGTAGCTTTATTCTACAAAAGAAAATGCAGTAGAGTATTACTCAAAAGACTGCAATTTAGTAAAATAAAAACATCGTAGATCTTCATGACAACGAATGGATTTGTACTTACACAAACTATGCCATATAACATAAATTAGCGTGAAGATACATTTGTTGTGATTTTGAATGCAATTACGGTATTTTAGCCACCTTAATAAAGTAGTTAATATATCTTTCATTTATTTCAAGTGTATGTGTTTTTCCAATGTGTTATCTAATTCTTCTAAATATCTGCCAGATTATTTGTCGATGTGTCAATATGGGAGGAGCATGTGCGGGAATTTTTTTCTCACACATGCACAGAAACAACACTTGGCCAGTTGATTTGACGAATCGGCCACTTACCCCCCCCCCCCCCGCCAAGTATTTTCTCGCCAAATCGATAAAAACGTCAAAACTGGTAACCCTTTTGATTTTTGTATCAGTGAGGGAGAAGTCTGATCGTGTTGTAGTAGGGTTGCTACTCCAAAACACAACATGCAAAATTAGAGATTTTTTATCGGACCAGTGGTCGATTCGACAATTTCGCCCACTTGGCAATATTTTTTGATTTGACGAAATCGATGAATACTATAGATAAATACAAAATTTTATTAAACACACTTTACAATTTATGAATAAAATATACATTATTTAAAACATTACAGCATACATAGCATCGCTGTCCCAAAAATTCAAGAGAAGGATTTTAAACAGAAAGCATAACACAAAATAAAGATTTTTAGACTTTAATATGCTTTAAATAACTGCAATATTGAGTTATTTCTTGTATCAGCACAATTTATGAATCACACAATTATACATTTTCTGCTTAAGTGAAAGAAAGTTGACAACAGTCTTGTTCTTGTGAAATGATCCAATATTAAAATATTTTAAATACAATTTCAAATCAAAATCGTGCTCAGAAATTTTTTTTTAAAAAATTAAAAAAGCATAAAAAGTTTTACATACTGAACTATGAATTACTGTTAAATATAGGCATGTTACCACATGCTTTCAGTACAGTTTTAGGAATATAAAATACATGTGTAAAATTTCCTCAACCGTAAGATCAAAAAGACGTTTTCTTCATCCAATGATAAATACTGAGGATTAATAAAGAGGATGCACTTTTTGCTACCTTGACTTTTTACTGTTAAAATGACTGGCATCGGTTTGATTTAAATTGCACTAGCTTTCATGATCAATGAAATCGTGCACATGTATCGAATACTGGAATCATAACTCAAATATGAGTTATCTTGAATGTTGGCAATTATATGCAAGTACCATTTTATATCTTAAAGTAAAGATAGCATCACTTGCAACTTTAATTTACTGTAGACCAATATAACTTTGTTTAAAAGGCATCTGCATTTATGAAACTTTCAGCAAAAATTAAAACTTTTAATAATCCATATTACTTGATAACAAAAACCCAATAATGAAATTTTAAAGCATTTTTATAAATCTGAACACAATTTCTATACTTTATTTCCCTCATTACAACATGAAATTCCTCATGCGGAAACATGTGTACAAATTGTACACTTACCTTCAATTGTATATAACTTTGATTAATTAAAATTATTTTCACAAATAAAGTTACTTTTAACTATTTCTAATTTTAAATATTAGAGTAGAATTAAAGTAGATTACAACAAAGCCAGCATATGAAATATAATCATCTTAACAATCATAGTATTGACACTTAGGATGTACGAGATATTCGTATTTAATGCGTGAACATCAAGGTTTTCCTAACAGATTTTTGGAAATTTGTCATATTGATGTAAAATGAATGTAAACTTCACACTATAATGTAAGATTCACAGATCAAAACAAACATTTCCTACATTATATTTACATTATCTCTCCCCACCCCTCAATTCACATGTATAAATGTCACGTTAAATATTGTTTTCAAAAGGAAATCCAATGTTCCGAATTTCCAATATTCATTTAAAAAATTGGTGAGTTTTTTTTTAACATAATTAAATCGTAGTAAAACTTCAGGTATTAACCATGCACGATCTTCCGAAACATCAAAACCACCAATGACTCATAATGTAAACACAGGAAGTAAGTTGTAAGATACTAGAAATTCTTCTCAATATGTGTTTTTATTTCGTACAAAAATTATAGATTTCATCGAAATACTTACGTTGACCTAAGGGATACATGTTTAGGGTACCCCTTTACCCTCCGTTTAAGAATCGTTATGCCCCCTTTCAATTTACAGTTTGGAGAAAATGGCGGATGATAACGCAACTATGTGTTGCCAAGACGCCTTGTAGTAGTTCCCAACATTGCAATTCGAGCGCATATGATTTAGCAGTTCAATGACATATGATTGAAGAATCATTTTTTAAAAATTACGTAATATCGACAACTTTTTTATCTTCCATAAAAAAAACTAATACACATCTTCGGGAATCATTAATTATTACAAGTAGCACTGACCCAATACTATCACAAAGTTCATTAAACTAAAACGTACCTCACTCATAATTAGCGAATGCTTATGCTAACAAGACCTTGCCGCGTAATCGATAGTAAAATTTCAAAAGTCAAAGCATCCAAAAGCTTTGAGGTCTTACCAATAGTTATGGTCCTGTACTACAAGATGAAAATAATTGAATACATTCTATAATCTTGAAAATGCAAAATTAAATAAAATAACGCCATTTTTAACTATTCAACGTGGTGAACTTGTATTATTTTTCATCATATATTATTACAAATCTTAACGGCTATATTTATTCTGGCCCAAATAGGTAAGAAGAGTTATATTGTCCATTACTAATCATTTACTGCTTCCTGAATCAAAAAAATTACAAAAAGTAAATAACTGAGCAATCGACTTTATAAAAAAAATGGTCATTTTATTTGCAAAAACACCAGAGCTTATCTAAATGAAAGTCTTATTCGCAATGCCATTTCAACAACCAATTTTCCAAACTCAATATGAGATCGGATTTTAGTTCGGTTAAATAGACAATGTAGTTAAAGTTTCACAGTTACAATTAAAATTAGCAAGTGCATGCATCCACTTTAGGATTGGTCAGCGGCGGCTCTAGGGCCGGACAAACCGGACCCATGTCCGGGGCGGTTTGGACCAAATTTTAAAAATACTTTTTTTTTATCATGGAAAATTTGGAAGAAGGTAAAGTACACTATCTAGGGAAAAATATTCAGAAGGAGATAATTTCTCTTTTATATGAGAATATTAAATTATACATTGTTCATAAAATCAAACAAGCTAAATATTATTCGATAATTTTAGATTGCGCCCCTGATGCCAGCAAGATCGAACAAATGACATTTATGGTAAGGTATACATGTATTGAGAAATCTAATTCTAACGAAGTTATCGTTAAAACTAATGCGAGTTTTTTTTTATTTCCTTCCAGATGAAAGATTAACTGGAAGAGAACCTTCAAATTTAATAGTTGAGAAACTTTAAAAAATTAGGCCTAAATTTGCTAGATATGCGCTGGCAGGCCTACAATAACGGAGTGAATATGAAAGGCGAGAAATCGGGGGCTCAATTTAAAACAAGAACCTTCAATCCGTGAACAATCTATGTGCCATGCAGTAGACACTCTTTAAATTTGGTCCTTAATGACTTGGGAAAAGCATCTTTGGAAGCCTGTACTTTTTTTAATATAGTTCAAAAATTTATCTTTTTTCATCAACTTTTCATTAGATTATATTATTAAAATGTGTAAAGGGCATAAAACTTTAAAGCTACTTAGTGTAAATAGCTGGGAAAGCTGAATAGAGGCTATTAAACCCTTAAGTTATCAATTGGGAGGTTTTTATAATGCTTAGTTTTTATAATAATGCTGAAACTGACAACTCTATAAGAGATGAAGCCTCTGGATTATTAAATTCTACTGAACAATTCAAGTTCTTATGGCCATCATTATTTGGTATAAGATATTTATTGCATTAAAATCGAATAAGCAAGGTATTGCAAACAAAATATTACGATCTACCATCTACTATGGAACTCTCAAGAAATTGTAAAGATTGTTTTAAGGATGTGCTTTTAATAAAATCCACTGTGATGCAAAAGAACTGGCTGTCGAGATTGATATCTCTGTTAACTTTGAGGTGACGCAGCCACGTGACAGAGTTCAACGGAAAAATGTAAATTTTAATTATAAAGCACAAAATGATCCGATGGAATGTCCTAAATTAAAATTCAAGGTAGAGTTTTATTTTTTTACATTGGACGAAGCAGTTAATTCCTTGGAGAGAATGCAGATTTAACTTAATGAGTACTGACAGTAATTGTTTTCAATTTTTTTTACAATGCAAATGATTTAAGAGATACCCTTACAACTTTAATTAATTAAAAACTGTAAAAATTTAAAAATGATATTGACCGACGGAGGATCGTTGGATGTAAACGCGCTTGATTGAGCAGATGAGATAATGTCAGTTTCAGCTTTAGCAGGCAAAAAAAAAGCCCAGTTGAAGTTTTAAAATTTATTTCTGTTTTAGAATTTGCTCCAAATCTTGCTATTGCATTTATTTTACTTTCTTTGCTAATAAGTTTGGCAAGTGTAGATATTAGTTTCTCAAAATTAAAATTAATAAAAAAATTCTTACAGTTCACAAATTCTAAAGATAGATTAAATGGCTTAGCTACATTGGCTATCGAGCATGAAGTAGCTGAATAAATTGATCAGAAAGTTTTCAGAATTAAAAGTCATAAAAAAACAGTGGTAATTTTTTATGTTTTAGTTTTTAATGTATATATATGTACTGTTAGCTCCCTTTTTCTTCGCAAGGAATATTCGTTTTATAGGTGTGCATTGATGAACAATTTTTATCTTTTTTATTAATAGTTTTTTTTTTACTTTAGGAAGAGGGGCGGCATTTTTCATTTCTGTCCGGGGCGCAAATTTGCTAGAACCGGCCCTGGATTGGTTAAATTGGACCCAACACAATTTCCACAGAAATCTCTGGTTATAAGTGACTTCTTTCTAATTGGTTGGACGATCGTTTGATGAAATTGTTTCATTACCTCAAGATACTCTCTGGTGGGAAAGCTTAGAAGGTTCGGTCATCTATTTTCGGGCTCATGGTCAAATAATAGAAAAATTCAAAGATGTTATGAAGTTTGAAAATTAAAATCATGTAATGGCGGCAGCTTCCATGCAACTCAATTCAGCTTGTTAACATAGCTGGACATAAATTTATAATTTCAGTCAATAAATCTACGGGCAAGAAAGAATAAGCATTGCGAGTATTACTGAAATGTACTGTTTAAGCCAGGGGTGGCCAATCCACGGCACGCGTGCCACATTGTGGCACGCGGGAGTCGTAGCTGTGGCACGTGAAGACTTATTGAAAAATTATAAAAATGTTACGAAAATATTACTGAATTAATTGAATTAGAATGGAAAATTATCATGAAGAAAATATGTAAGAAACAGAAATTGTCAGAGTGAGATTTTAAAGGAGCTAAGTAAGATTTTTTCTTTTTTTCAGTATAATACCAAAAATGACATCATGCTCCAAAACTTACAATTCCGCACCATTGTAACCTTCCGAGAAAAATGTAGAGTTACGTGAGACTAAAAAAAATAAATTCTCTCTCTGGGACGGTCCAATCTGTCCAAAAAGTCACCCTTTCTCGGGGCGGTTGCTTTTTAACATCTTGGATTTCCTCTCGAATTTCAGCTTCCCCTTGCAGTGATGAAATTTTGTATTTATAGCTATTGGCTGCCAGCGTGATTCCAAATAAAAAGGTTTTTCCGAAGGTGTTGGCTATTTAGGATTTCTGTATAATACCAAGAAGTAATTCAGAAATATATAAGGAGAGCAGTTGTTGATACGGTAGAAGTAATTCTATCTGCACAAAGTAGCCACTTTATAAAGCAGAGGGAGGGAGAACTTGCATCTATAACTAATCAAAATGCTGGATTAGGAGCCTAGAAAATTTTTAGTGTAACATCGTCAAATTGTCTCTAGCTGCCAGACTCAGTTGATTTCAAACTCTGTTTAGCAGGACGATAAGCTTTATTTCCTTTTCTAAAATTGTTTTTAGATTTTAGCGTTAGCGTAGTTGTTTAAAATTTTATTTAATTTTCAATATGTTAATGAGTAAACCTTCTACATCCAAAATAAATTATGAAGAGTTTATTGAAGGATGTGATTTTAAAATTGTCTGGGAAGAAGAATACATGTTTACACATCAAAATGCTTCCAAGCCTGTATGTTTGATATGTGATATTTGTATAACTATTCCAAAAAAATTTCACTTGGGCCGTCATTTCAAACAACTGCATAATGATTTCAGCAGCAAATATCCTCTCTGATCAAATTTGCGTAATTTATCAATAAAAAAAAGAAATCTTTAACCGGACAACGATCTTTGTTCCAGAAGAGAAAAGACGAAATGGAAGCTATGATGAAGGCTTCTCATGAACTTTCTTTGTTGTTAACCCCGCAAGAAAAAACCATATTCTGACGAAGAGGAAATAATATAAAGTAGCCTTTTAATTTTCGCCCAAAATGTCGGCGATGTAAATGTCAAAAATACGGTTGATAAAATAGTTTTGTGCCGCCCATCCGGTATAGTGGTCAGTGAAGCTGACTGCGGTGCCGCAGGGACTGGGTTCGAATCCCGGAGAAGGCATGGATGTTTGTGTTGTTATCCTTTCTTCTGTCTGTGTTGTTTACCCCCGTGTTATACGTTCGGTGGTGCACGGGGTTTATAAATGTTAAAAAAAAAAATAGTTTTGTCTAGAAATACCGTCATGCGTCGTATAAATGACATGGGTAAAGATGTTGGAACGCAAATTGTCTCTGGACTTCAAAATTGCAAATATTTTTCATTAACTTTGGATAAAAGCTGTGATATCACTCACAATGCGCAATTAAGCATCTTTGTGCGTTACACGAACGAAAATTTTGATACTGTGGAAGAACTTCTTGATTTGCACCAACTAGTTTTAACTACAGGTGAAGACATTTTTAAGGAACTAAAAATGTAATTGAAATTAACAAAGTAGAATCGACAAAATTAGACAGTGTTTCCACAGATGGAGAGCCTTGCATGGTTGGCAGAATAAAAGGTTTTGTTGCATTGCTTGAAAATTATATGGGAAGAAAAGTTTTCAAGTATCATTGTATTATTCGTCAAGAAGCTCTTTGTGCCAAGGACTTAAACTTGTCTTTCGTTGTTGACCCCGTGGTGCGCTGTATCAACAAAATACGAGCTCGTGCTCTGTATTGACGAAGATTTCGTACGCTTTTCCCCGAAGAAACGGAAGAAAATGGCGCTGGTAGTGTGGCGCTGGCTTTCCAAAGGAAATTCACTT
>BMAO01020534.1:0-79870 GCA_019973975.1 Trichonephila clavata
AATGGATGAGATCATGAAATGTATGATGAGATTTGACTGTGAAAGACAGACAGACTTATTCGTACGTTAAACTCACTTGAACCCTACCTAAAAATCACGATATTGCTCAGTTTGTGTCAGAAATGATTGAATTAAAGAAAGATGGAAGTATGTGTGCTGCTGGTGTTACCAGAGTGACGTAAGCACGCGTGGTTTGACAAAATTCACCTACAAGTGGTTGCTGCCCTGCAAGTCATACCTGCCTCAATTTTTTTATCACCTGCAGGACAACAATGATGCCCCGGTATCAATCAAAATAATTTCGAATGAATTGTTAATGGTCTTCACTTATGAGGTATTTGACTGTCGTTGATCTCAGTGTACAAACAGCTCTGTTTACAATGATTCCGGACTAGAGTGATGTATACAACGAAATGGCACAAGATCGTGTTTTCAGGTGTAAGCTACGGTTCTGTTTGTCTAATAATAGAAACCGCGCAAGAGTGTAGCACCAACGTAGTGATCGATTCTATCCGGTTTCCTCTGAAGAGTGCATCATGTCTGTGTATCATATTGTATTGGTCATATTTGGGAATAATACCAGGTCAACATTTATTCATATTTCGGGGACTTTGTCAATCCAAAGACATGTGGAGGATATTTTGTCGCCAGTGACACGGTCATTACCAGCAAAATAACACCTTACAGCACACTGCATGCTTATCCCAATGGGCTTCGTAAAATGTATAAATGCTTCTCTAGCTACCATTTTCCCTGATTCTTCGCCAATCAGATACGTTTGGCAGGGGAATGGATGCAGCCTTTAAGACTTGGCACATGTTTATTTAAAAATCAAAATTTAATAAATGGTTATAACAGGGAATGGAGAGTCAGACCTAAGAATGCCATTCGCAATCTCATTGTCTTTGTATCTAGAGGTACTGCTTCTTGTGTTTCCGATCACAAGAATAATACAGCCTGATGAGCTATTACTGCTCACACTTTGTGTTAAGAGTATTTTTTTTAAAAATAAGCATTAATTATTGTGTTTGTTTCCGTCTCTTTGTTTGTTGAGTTCCTTCACTTTCTGACTTCTATTTTTACTGTTGAATTTTTAACGTCACATTGTATATACCGTAATGACGATTAAAATTGAACTACCTTCAGAAGTTTACTTTATTACAATATTTCTCAAAATAACTTTAAAATTAGCCAGTATTTCAGGAACCCTAATTAAAAAAATATTATTATGCAATTTTTCAAAAAAAGGTTTAATCATATTACTTAAAAACAAATAAAATAAAATTGTTATTTAAATTAGATATTCTTTTTGAATTTTAAATTATAATAAAAGATTCGCTATAAAAAATACCTCTTACTTTACTAAACCACATTACAATAATGTAATGTGATGAATTAATGGGATTACAAAGCAAACCTTCAGAAAAAATTTCGGAAATTATTAAATGAAAAGATTGAAAGCTATCAATCACAAGCTTTTTATCAAAGAAAAGCATGAAATGATTTACATTGTTGACAGCTTTACAACAGCAAATTAATTTATGAGTTTTACTGCAATATTTTACGATGAATATCAGTGCTTGAAACTAAAAACAAATTAAAATCAAATAAGCAAAAACATATACATATACATCGGTTGAAATAATGATATACGTCAATAAAAGTACGTGGTTAAGAAAATTGACATGAGCTTTAGTATTTTCCAAGAAATTCTTATCCTCGTTCCAATTTAAGAAGATCACTCCAAAAAATAGGGAAAAAAATTGCTATGAGTCTGTAGTTTTTTACTTGAAAAACAAAACATAAATTTACCATGACCCAATTTAAATTTTTCTTTCTGTAGTCCTTCAACTACCGTATTTTACAGTGCAGAAAATATTCTACGTAGAAGTTGTTAGTGAAAGAAACATTTCTAGCAGAGTACGGAGAAGATGCTGAACATTTATTTATTTAACATTGCAAATACGAGTATCTGAACTGTGTATGTATACATGTAAACTTCATATCCAGAAAGTTTGAACCAATTTTCTTCTAAGAATAAAATTTCATTTAAATACAAGGATACATGAAATATGTCTTGATTTGAAGAGAAAAATAAGTTTAAAGTCAAGCACGAAAAAAATATTTTTTTAAGAGTAAAGAGGATGATATAGATTCCAAATATCTGAAATTATTAGGTAGTTATATTGTTAAATCGAAAAATTAAAAGTAATTAATTAATGAATTTCAATTATTGTAGGTTTTTTTTAAATAGCCTCGTGTATAATTTACACGATAACAATTAATTCGGTATTAAGTTCTTTAAGAAAGAATGGGAAAATTAAGCATGAATTAATAGAGTTAACTATAAATATATCCATATATATTTCAATGATATTCTACAAGCGAAGTGATCCAATTTAAACGCGCTTAGAGCATATTACAAGCCGAGACAATAATTGTTTCAACTGCAGTCATATATATGAACTATATCAATTTCATAGGCATAGGATATATTTAATTTAATATGTAAATTTCTTAAAACTTGAAACAGTACATTTGTGATAAATTTTGAAAAAAGAATTGAAAGTTAAAGTATATACGTTATAATATGGAAATTTTATGCATTGTTAAGAAAGAAAAATTACATTATTGTCAACACAACCTATATGGTATTATGACCGTTGTATAACCTGCTGTAAAGTATCATGGACATTAGAATATGTTAAAAATTGACAGAAAAATACTTAGTAATACCAGCATACAAATTGCACCTACTTATCTTTTTGAGATGTTATTTACAACAGTGGTGATTATTCAGAATAATTTAAATTCTTCAAGTATATATTTTAATCTAAGAGAATTAAAGAGTTTGTTGTACATGAGTGAATGTGAGATTTTCTCTCTCACAAGATCAATATGCCTTATTTGATAAGTTTTTTACACTAATCATCGCCTTCTGCAAGATCTGTTTAAAAAGTATCCAACTCTTGACAGAAAAAAATATCTTAGTTTCTTTACGGTATTGGGATCCTAATTCTCTTCAAATAAGGCCTTTTGAACCTCTACACACATACTAGAGTTTTTTTCCACAACCGAAAACGCTTCAGAAAGCATATTTTGGAATGGTTTTGTACTCTATCGTCGCGTTTTGCATTATTTCATCTCTACTCTGAAAACGGGATATTTTCAATGGCATTTTCATTTTCGGGAATAGCCAGAAATCCAGGTTCAGTGTCGATAGTGTCCAGTAAGTCCTGTGCAACTGAAAGACGTATTTCTTTCTGTACCACCAACAAAAGCTTGGGAACAAATTTTGCAGCCACTATGCTCAAGTTCAAATCTTCACAAAATTGCATGTGCAGTACCTACAGTGCTCTCAGCTTGTTCAGCAACCTCTCGTACGATCAAACGACGACCTTTCGTTACCATATGTTTAACCTTTTCAACAACAGCTGCATTTAAAGTGGTTTGTGGCCACCCAAAATGCTAGCCACTCTCTACCGACAAGCGGTCACTTTTGAATCGGGTTTAAACCCCTTCTTAATTTGTGTGACCCTATAGAACCGTCTCCAAACACATTCTGAATCTTACGAATTGTTTCACTTTGAGAATTACCATGCTTTTAACAAAAATTTGCTGCAGTACCTCAGTTCAAAACATTTGGTTATCTTAAGAAAAATCCAGTGAAAACACGTATAGCAGCACTTTTCTCGACTGCCTGCAGGAAACGATTGGTGGTACGCGGGGAAAAATTCAAGCGTGGGCATTAAGCTATGTCTTCCGACTGTGCACACAGTGGCTCCGTTTTAGAATCTCTACTATGAAAGGGGAAAATTAAAGGTCGGATAGTTTTTGAACAGACATTGCAAGTATCAATGCAGCTTAAAATCTCATTTTCGGTAGAAGTATGGATTGCTTTTTTACATATTGTTTGACACTAAAACTCAATCTTTTACTGGCTCGAATTTTGCGCATTTCTTATTTAGAAATTTTGAAACTGCTGTAATATCACTTCAGAATAAAAGCTTGCAATAAAGAAGACCTTTTTTTATGGTTTTTCAAAATAAATTTAATAATATTTTTCCTTTATGTATTCAGTTTCACTAAAATTTTACATACATTTTTTTTTCCAATCAACTTTACGTGCATGCTTTATACAAGGGAATAAATATGATTGACTAACCTATTATTGACTAAGTTTTTGCAAAGGTTAAAAGTTAAATTGCAATACCTTTTAAGAAAAAACTTCAGTTTTTCAACTCTCGAACTATTAAAATGTCGCAATAGGGGTCATATTATTAGGAGATTAACTTAACCCTCGCAGAAAGTAGCTGCCAGTATTATTAAGTTTATAC
The DNA here is from genome assembly GCA_019973975.1 of Trichonephila clavata. Classification (NCBI taxonomy): domain Eukaryota; kingdom Metazoa; phylum Arthropoda; class Arachnida; order Araneae; family Nephilidae; genus Trichonephila; species Trichonephila clavata. The sequence goes on from BMAO01020534.1 coordinate 4,338, forward strand.
AGTATAAATATTTATATTTTCATTTAGTAACTGTCTTATCTAAAAGGTCGAAATGCTTAATTTTGTGTAGATTCTTTTTCAGATAAAAGGAAATACAATGCAATAAACACTCGGATGCAGTTTTTTAATTTCGAAATTTATAAAATCATAAAAAATTTATGTGAATAGAAGTTTTAATTAATTTCAAAGCTTATCCCTAAATTAATATTAATATCTTAAATTATATACCTTTTAGCTCGTATGAGATACAAAAGTTAATATTAGCGTTGTAAGCTAAATATTTTTTAACCTTAAAGTCTTTCTCAATAGATAATCTATTATTGTTAAAATTTCCTTTTCCTTAAAAATGTAAATAATCCGTTCCCACCTTCTACAGCAGTTTCTTCCTTCTGTTCTTTAACTCCAAAGTAGTTTAAGATCTTTAGATTCAAATTATTAAAATGCTTGATATTTATTAATAAGGTTGAAACTAATATGACTTTAAATAAACATTAAACAATTAAACGTTAAGCAAACATATGTAACAAATAAACAAAGAAACCATTAAACAAAAAGACACGTATCCACAAAAATTCATACTTTTTATGGCAGTCATGGATATCACTTATACAAAATATAATTGATATTTATGTCAACTGACTAAAAATAAGTTAAATTTTACGTCACATCTCATCCCAAAAGTATGAAACTATTTATCTAAAATATTTACAAATTAGAAAACTGTTCTTAGTGGACAATTGCAATCAATCATTCCATTACTCTTGCTTTGAACTTCAATTCTAAGCGTCTAGTTTGAAATATATATTATTTAAGATTATTTATAATGTATTGAGATATAATACAAAAGAATTAATTCTATTATACATATGGATATAATATAAAACAAATACTCTAACTTTTCTTTCTTTAAATATTTCTATTGTTTCAAGTAAAGAGACCATATCCTGATGTTTAAATTTGTCAAAGTATTTAAATAGATGAACTATGGAATTTTTTGAAGAGAATGATAATGCAGATGATTGGAAGATGATATGGTAGGTTAAGTAGATTTATTAATCTTATTGAATTATTTGGTATGTTTTTTCGAATGCTTCCCATGAAAGGAAAAATGTAACTATTATAAAATCGTTTCACGGGACTAATAGCAATTTAAACTCTTTAAAAGCCTTAGTGAATATTTATTTATAAAATTTCAATCAATAGTATATAAAGTTGTGATGAATATACAAGTATAATTAATGATTAATTATTAATGCGCAAGTAAAAAAATGAAATTGTCACGCAAAATTATATTTTATCTAATTTGGATAGAATTACTTTTCCTATATTTGTCATGAAATAAGGTAATAGATGAATATTCACATACCGGCAGGAAAAATATTGTTATATTGTTATTTAAAACTCTAGAATTCAAAATATATTACAGAAAATTAAGTTTCAAAATGAGAATTTACAGTATTGTTCTCAGGTAACTTGTGTATCCAAAAAAAAATATGAATTACAAGATTTCTAAGTTAAATGTTCAATAAGGTCTCGTATTATTTAAATAAAATTACTTTTAATTTTGAAATTGCATCTAACATTTATAAATAGTGTCGAAGTAAAATACCTTAAATTTCAAGTATTTCAAAGTATATGTCTTATGTTATATAATCAAGTATCAATGCCAAACTCGCATTATGATTTGAATAATCACAGTAAGAGAGTTGAGCGGAAAGTTACTAGAGTTACTCAACTCACAAATGGTTAGTTCTCCACTGCTTCTAGTTTCTCAGTTTGAAAGTACACTATTAACCGGAGGCTCACTTACTCCATGACACATGAAATCCCGCTTGAAAATGCTGCCAATATTCTTCGACACGGAAACAGCGGGCCTGTGTTCTCATCTCTAATGTGTTAAGATTCAGTCTAAACACTGATTCTTGCAGTGCTCACATATAGAAAGCTCTTGCGCCATTAAACACCACAATCACTCACTCACTCACATATAGAAAGAACTATGGAAACAGTCAGTATCTACATTATTAAAGAAACGAACCACTATGAAGGTGGTGATGTTATTAACTCAGTCGGCGCGACGTCATACACGCGTACTGAGCGAACATTTTTCAGTAAGGTAGTGTTCTGAAATATAAGAATGGGATCATAGATCCCTGAGTGAGGCTTTTCAGAGAGACAATTGGGATGAAATTCGTTTTTAAGATGATAACACTCATCCACAGTAGATTCGGCTGGTAGACTAATACCTCAAGACTGAAAATATTCAAAAAGAAAAGAGTAATCACACAGATCTTTAAACTTAAATTCTATACCTTATACCTGTACATATATATTGCTCTTTGGAAAGCTATTGCAGCGCGCCAGCACCAAGAACTAAGAAGTGCCCTGAGGGAGGAATGCAATTTAATGTCCAAGACTTCGTCGTTGTTGCCACATAATTTTTGTCGAGATGATTTGCCATCAGGGAAGCCATACTCCCTTTTTAGTCCTCCAGAAGTGTCACCTTTCTACATGATTAGATCATTTAATATCATGTTCTCATTAGTACAAATTGAGGTTCTGAGGGAGGAGTATAATTAATTTTATTATTCCCTTTTCAGTAATACTTTCAAGTATATGCACCAACTGACTGCCTTAACACAATTCAGGGCCGAACTAAAATTGTGGAGCTAATCTCATATGGCTGGACTGTGGCCTTACAGTGGGTCAAAAGTCATGATGGGATCCCCGGCAATGAAAGAGACGACCAAAAAGTCAAGCAGGAAGCCGAGTCACCTGGAAGTCCCATTGACTCTTAGAAGAGCAAACAGCATTATTTCCACATTCGCTGACAAATATTCTACAGTGACCCAAAATACCAAGAGCCTTAGAAAGCCTTGGGAAACTCTGGCCACTGTGGGTCCAATCCCGAGGCACCTTGAGAGATCCGAGGCTGTTGCCCGCTTTCGCCTAACCACTGGACATGACTTTTTGAGAGTATACTTCCACTGGCTTGGCCATGCTGCTGACGAGGCCTGTCCACTCTGCAACCATGCTGTAATGAATGGTGACCACCTGCTCTAATACACTAGACTCGATGAATACGCAACTGACAACATCGTCAGTCGGTACTGGGAGGTTCCGCGTCAAATGGTCAAGAAGCCAAGCTCAGGCATTGGATAAATAGAAATAAATAGTATTTCCATTTGAAATGATAACCTATTTTTTGAAAAATCCACATAATCATGGTTGTTACTTAACTTTTTCACAACTGGGTATTATTTCCTACCACCTTATGACTTTATTACCATTTATAATAATAATTGTTGGACGTAAAAGTTCTGAATTTACTATTAGATCTGTAAAAAAGAACAGATATTTTCGAATTCATATAAATTTAAATGTATGTAATTTCAATGAACCATGCGGTTAGCTTGATGTTAATTAAATTATCTTTATGGATCAGTCTGAAATATATTTTGAGGAATTAAATATAATTTTCAAGAAATTTTAACCTAAAATTACGTGAATTTAAAAAAAAAAAACAATACATAAAAACATATGGACGTTTAATTGAATACATTAACTACATTTCCATTTAGTTGAATTAGTATTTTAAATCATACATATTTTTCAAAAAAAAATTACTTACATATAAGGAATATTTCTTCTAAAGGAAATATCATTTTTTATTTCTTTTTTGGTAGGGAATATGTGTACAGCATCAATTGTGGAGCGTATTCTTTAATTTGAGCACTTTAATTTATTTAAGCTGTAAATTTCAACGTTTCATAAATAATAAACAAAGAATTAACCTAAACATTTTACGTATTTATAAAACTATACAGGCGATCCAAAAGCTTTTGATCGTCACTCAATATTTCCATTCAGCATACAAAGTATTTTTTTTTATAAAAATGATACAATTTAAAATAAATAAACAGATAAAAAGCATTATTCCTTTATGTATACCTATTTGATTGGAAAAAGGAACTTTCAAATTTCTTTTTTTCCACATATTTCATTTACTTTTATTCCTTTTTCCTTTTCTAGCATTATTTTTTAACGTGAAGCAGAAAACAAAACTTACGAAAAAAGTAGAATTCTATTTGTGTACTTCTTTAAGTTGTAAGATCAAAGATGAACTTTATTTTATTCGCTCAAGTAGAAGATATCTCGCCATTTCTTCTAGAAATCCAATTTTAAATTTCCTTTCATGTTTTTCAGTGAATGTTTTCTCTTAAAAACTACATATCGTTTGGATATTTCTTTGAATGTAGTTGCAATAAACGATGTTATGATAAAATACGTTTTACCTGAAGTACAAAGTTCTTAAAGGGAACTCTGGAATTCTTATAAAATATCCAGATTTGCAAACATTTTGATGTGTACATAAGAAAAACAGAAAGACGTAGAATTCTTTGAAATGAGTAACTTTTTTGGAATAAATCTATTTTAAGAAAAGTAGTATATTTGAAAAATTTCCTTGAATTACTTATATCAGGAAATAATACTAAAGAAAATTTTACCACAATTCTACAGAAAAACAAAAATAATATTTAGGAATGATTTTTTTCAAACAACTGCTAAATTTTTCATTATTGTCATCTTAATATTAAAAACAGCAGACAAATTCTGATACCACCTATTACTTCGATAAATAAAATTAAAAAGTCATAATTAAAAAAGTATACTTTTATAGAATAGTGTACTTAGAGATCAGAATTTCCACAGCTCTTTGAGAAAGACATCTTAAGCCTTCAAATCCGATTGAATATTCCGATCACAGTTACAGTTGCAATAAAAAGTTATTTTACGTTACACCGAAAATAAATGTTTCGGATTAAGCCTTTGTCTCGATGAAATAATTTGAGCAACGTGAGCTGCATGCAGTAATTTCGAGAATTGGTTGTAATGCGATTACATGAAATATTAGACTAAGTATTCTTTACTTTTGAAGCATTGGTCTTATTTTTAAAGTTTCTTTCAAAATAGAAGCTAATTATCAGTTGCACATTAATGCATTTTACATAGATATAGATTAAACAAAAGTTCTATATATATATATATTTGGAGGAAGGAGAATTATATTTGTTAATAATTATCATTAATAAATATAATTTTACAGCATTAACATATATAATTTTGCATCAATAACAAAAGTATATTTTTGGCCGGCTGGGTGACGTGGTTGGTTAGTCTCTGGCCCTCTGCACCTAGGGTTGCGAGTTCAACACCGGCCCAAGCCGGTGGTTTTCAAAATGCAGAAAACCAACAGCGACCATGTCATATAATTAAACGGCATGTAAAATATCCCTAGAGTGCCTTTTTGACTTGGGTGCTCTAGGAAAATTTAAAACCTAGTACAGGTTCGCATTGTCGGAGCTCAAATGCCTCCCTCTGAGGGGGAAGCTAGGCATCAAAACTACTTGTGGTGATTGGTATCGCCTATATGGTGTCGCACTAAAAATAGATACCAGTTTTCAAGGAATGTACTAGGTCTGCGATGGTAAAGCACCAATAGCAGCCCAACGAAATTTAAAAAAATATTTATCATTTTGCAATTATTTTTATATACCAAGGTAATTAAGGCAAGAAGGTTTTGTGAGCGACTTCAATTTGAAGTCGCTCCCTCACCGTCCTGCCTACCTAAGGATGTGGGGGGAAACAAAGCATGACCAGAAACTTCCATTATAATTATTTTTTATTACTATTCAAGCACACTAATCAACCACAAGTTAAATTATAAGAGGAGACCCTAGGAGTGATATAACGAAGGCAATGAACTCTAAGTGAATAAGCGCATGTAATCAGTTTAATTTAACCTAATCTATCTTAGACTATAAATTCTCAATCCACTAATCTACTATAGTGCCAAACTCCCTTCTAAAATCGTTGTGAAAATGAATTAAATCTCACCAATGTATCGCCACAACAGTTCCTCCTCTCCTTCTATCTTACAATTGCAAAACCTTGACTTTATATAGTCAAACTAATCTCCATATCAGGGTTTCTTCTTGAAAGGGATAGTTGTGAATTAACGCGAATGCTGGCCTCAAAGTTTCCCCAAGAGTATTAATGAGAAGGTCGCGTACAGATCCTTCACAGTTTAGAATATCATGAAATAATTTACCCCTTAATTTAACAATTGTTTTTAAGAGATTGCCCTTAATTTTCAATTTTTAATTGCTCTTTGTGAATTAACTTTATAAATTATTATTAGAAATAATATTTATGAATATTATATAATCTATTAAAATTTATTATAAGAGATTATAAATATGAGTGTTACTATTTCAAAAATCACTATTGTCTAGATACAAGATTATTCGCAAGCTTTTCTGTTAAGAAACGTATACCGTTCGAAAGAATCCAAATACCATGTTGGGAGTTCAAGTCACTAATGAATCAAGATAATGACTAAATATTTAATGACAATTGTGCTCTCTTTCTGTAGAAGATCAAAAAATCAACTCATATTTTAGAGCAAAGACTGTAAAAAAAGCGATGACGTGATTAATTTGATATAAATAAATCATTGAAAATATTCAAACGGTAAAAACTCCATCATTACTTAAATACGTAGCTGTTGAGCAAATCAGGATGAGGGAGAAAGTAATCCAAGAAAATTGTTAAATAACCTGGACGTGTTTCTGATTTTCATAAACACAACTTTTAGCCAGTTTTGTTCTCTTAATTTGGTTAAATAGCGGTCACTTCACATATAATGATAAGATGCTTTGAATTCCATTCGTGTATCATTTTCTCCTGCAAATTAAGAGAATGAGTAAACCAGACATTAAGTCATGCTGTGTAGAAAAGAGTGACTCATCATCCACCACTCGATTCCTCAAGACACAGCTGTATTTTAAAGTTTGTATTACATTTACGATTTATAACTGTTATTTTGCATGTCTAGTTCAGCAAAATAAAAGTGCAAGATAGTAAGTGTAACAGAAAATTTCAAATATGATGGACCGAGAAATATAGCAGGATTAGTAAAGGCGGCAAAGCGATGTGTGTTTTAGGTTCTGGAACAGTGGTACGTAGGGTATCCTTTGTAAAACGACATTTTGAAAAAAATCACAAACCTTTTGCCAAATGATCCAACCGGAGCAAAATGAATTAATTTCAAGTGCAATAAAAGACAGAAATAAACAGGCAACGTCTATGATTAAGTATGTTAAGAAAATTGCCATACTAGAGCAGCAAGTTACTTCACTGTAGGTGTCATTAATTGGCATCGTAAACCTTTTCAAGAGAGACAGTTTTTGAAGGAAGACTGGTTTACATGCGCCTCCTCACTTTTTGATGATTTTGATAATAAACGTGAGAGATTTCAGTGAGTATCAAACTATTCCTCTATGTAGATACCCATTAAAAGAAAGAACCTTAAAACTTGGCCGGAAAAGTAACAGATCATAAAAAAATGACATTAACTGCGTTTTTTTATATCGCTATGTCTTGACGAAAGTACTGACGCCGCTAAAGCTGCGCATTTAGCTATTTTTGCTCGATATTATAAAGGACACGTCATTAAGCAGGAATTAATTGCGATAACATCATAGCTAACACCTACAAAGGGAACAGATATTTGCACGATTTGCCTGTTAAAAATTCGCCTGCCGAGAAAGAAATTTATTTGGAAAAAAAAATGTTTCAATAACAACTGTGGTGCTCCAAATATGGTGGGGGGGGGGGGAGTTTTCATTAATTTATTTGAAACACAGACGTAGAACATTCTATTCTTGAATGTCATGGCATTATTCACCAACAAACCTTGTGTGCTGAGAGACGATTAACATCTCTTGTTAATGTAATACGACGTTAGTTACAATTATTTAAAGACTGCAATAATATGAGGTTGACTATTTTAGTCAACCTCATATTATTGCAGTCTTAAATAAGCGGACGTTTGATGTTTTATTCGATGAAGTCCAATTGAGTATAACCGCTTACTAATATATAATAATGTTCGGTGGTTGAGCCGCGGGAACGTACTTCAAGGAGTTGTTGACTGCCTGGAAGAAATCAGACTGTTTCTGCAAAATGAGGGGGGAATTAACAATACACACAGTAAGTTTTTACAGACAATGCCAACATTTAAAAAAATTGAACATAAAGATTCAAGGCACAAATAAAAAAAATACAGTCATAAATTATATCATTTGTACTTTTGACGCTAAACTGCATGTTTTCATATAAACGATATCATTACAAGAAACTACAAGTACTTCCCAGACTTGGAAAGAAAATCAAAGATTTAGATGCACATGAGAAACCAGACGAAAAAAAGTTATTGAATAATTTATTTCCGTAATTGATTCTTCAATCAAGAAATTTTCAGCTAGATTTTCTTAGTTCAAAGAATTATCGTAAACGCTTAAGTTTATCACGTACCCTGACGTGACTTCGTTTGACAAACTGAACTTGTTTCAATTCGATTGGTTCAAAATTGAAGAATTTAAAATGCAACTGATTGATTTACAGTCTAATTCAATATCGATTCAAAAATTTATTGAAACAAGAAAAAGGTTGGAATTGATTGAAACAGAAAGATTAACAATAAATATATGTAAATATGCCAATAACGAAATTTTGGAAACATGGAATTCGATTCCAGACACATTTAACTGTTTCAAGAAGCTTGCCCATGCAATTTTAACCATATTTCCATCTACCCCTATTTCCGAGATTCACTATTTTCAGAGATGAATAACATTAAAGACTTACTTAGAAACCATTTGACAGGTAACTCCAATTCAGCATGCATTCTACTAAAAGTAGCATCTTACAATCTTAATGTAAATTATTTATCATCTAATCGGCAACAACAAAAGTCACTCTATGCTACTTTTATTTAAATTACACGTATAACTAAGCCATTTACTACTACATAGAGCAAAGTGTATTTTTCACCAGTAAAAAAAAAAAGAGTTTTAAGGTTTTAATATTTAATTTTGTTATTTTCCCAATAATCACAAATCAAAGTTATTTGACGGCACGTCTATACTTCATCAAACATTTCTTTAGAAAAAAATGGCATGTTGATCCATAAAGGTTCACCCCTTCCCCCTCAGCCCTATGATATTAGTTTCTTCTTCTATTTCTTCTTTATTCTATTCTTCCTTAAGTGGGCTAAGGTGTTTTCGAGAACCCTCCTCCATTCCGATCTCCGCTTAGCAGCAGTTCTCCAATTAGTAAGTCTTAGAGCTTTAAAATCATCCTCCACAAAATAAGTACGTCTCAATTCATCAATTATTCTCAATTGGCTTATCCCTAGTTCTATTTCCGATTGGTTTGTAATTGAAAATTCTGAATGTATATGATGAACGAATGTCTGGTTTCTTGTTCCTTGAATTTCGAGACGGGAGGAGAGATTTAACAGGGTGGATTGGTCAGCCCCACGCCCAATCTCCAAGATGGAAAGCCAGGGTATTCCTCTTCGTCTGGAGTCTCCTGCCAGTAGCACCGCGACAAGATGGGAGGAGGATACTATCACAGAGGAAACTATTAACTGCTGCAGCAGTGCTTCTAAAACTTTCAAAATTGGTCCCCCATTTTCACTCATAATTCCCCCCCCCCACCCCTATTCCTTTATACAAAAACAATGCAATAATAATAAATTTTAACGCTAGAGGTACAATACGGGTTTAATTATATTTGTATATGGCTAGTTCATCGGAATCGCTAGCAATTATTAAACTTGTTCTTAACTTAATATTGATCAATTAACTATCAAATACATTGAGCAGTACTGATACATTTATAAGCATATTATATCAGTGTAAATGTCTATTTTGTTTCTTTATTATGTCAGAATGTATTTTGTTTCGCTTTCTTTCAATAAATGAAAAATGTTTTTAAAAAATTGCATTTTATTTTCGAATCTTCAATATACTCGCGCCCTCCACGTATGGTTATCACGCTCCTCAAGAGGGACTCACCCCACAGTTTGAGAAACGCTGTGTTATAGATTTTCTGGCAATACTGCATCAGAGTTCAAACTCACGACTGAATTCAGGCTACAAATGATTCGTTTACATTAACATCATACTAAATAGGTATTATAAGTAAATCTTTCAATTTTTGTTCATAATCGAGGTACAGTATCATAACTAAGTCGACATTTCTTCACATCCATACTAAAAGACATTTGAAAGATGGAACATCATTTCCATTATGTATTGGTATTTGTAAGTATGATAATTAAATTCTTAACAATTGGTTACAAATCCAATTTTCTAAAAAAATTGGCAATAATGACTCATTTTTCTGGAAAACTGGTGACTATGTCTACAGGACTCGGCTCTTTTATGTATAGCTTATAAATTGATATTTAGGCTTTAGGTCTTATCACTTATCCAGACGTTTTTATGTTGCTTTCTTAAAATTTAGTTACCCTCTGATTCCTTATTGTGATGCATAATTAGTCCTATCGATGTTTATCCCAACAACCCAGCAATTGTTAAATTATTCTGTAAAGGAATCAATTTACTAAAACCAGACTTTAGTTCCTCTTAAACAGACGTAACACTCCTTTAAACTGTTTAAGTGACTAATTTCGAAAACAGCCAACGTTGAAATAATATTTGCTTTCCCTATTCTACTTTAACAATTCTTCGATTTCGATTCATTTGTTGGAGATAAAAGGACAATTTTAACTTTACAGATAATTCAATTCAACTTCGAAAGTTGATTCAAATAAATTCAATGCATAGTAATTTTTATAATTGGTACATTCTATTAATTCCTAGGATTTTAATTTTATTTCTTTTTGTCAATTATCAGAAAAATTAGATTAAAAAAAGTAGTTAAATGTATTAAATATTTTCTTAAGCGTATTGAAAATCTCCTTTTATGTCAATAAGCTTTAATTAAAAAAATTCAGAATTAAATAGAAATAGTTCAATGATACAAAAAATATTATGAAGGATATTTACAAAAATAAGGCCTTATGCGTAATAATAGGACTACATAAATATATAGTGAATGAAAAACCTTCTCAAGAAACATTGCAATAGTTGTTTTCAATTTTAAATAATAGAACTTTGAATTTAAGCATTGAAAATAAACTTAGCTATTGAAATTAAATCATTAAAATATGCATATAAATATATTTTATGAAACATATTTCTGTTTACCCTTGATTCAAATAATAATGGTAAATACGTAAAACATGCTCGTTATGTTTCATCTGATATATACAAATTTGAAGTATAATGTAGTTCAAATTCATTTCAAGCTTCTCACAATGTAGCTAAGAATTAGCCAGATTTTAATATAGCAATAGTTGCAGTTAGAGTGGAGAGATTATATATTATCAATCCATCGCCAAGAATTGCACAGAGTTGACATTTCTCTCAAATTAGTGTCAACCTTTGGCGCCGAAATTTCTGATTTTGAAACTGAGAAAAGTAAAGAATAAATTAACTACAGTCTCTTAAGGTATCCGACTGGTTGCGACAACTTTTTTTTTTAAAAAAAGGAGATATGGGGATATTTTTGTTATTTTTAGATTTATTTAGTGCATTTTAAGAAAAATGTGCTAAAATTAAGAAGAGAAAAATAAATTATTATTAATAAATGGGAAAAAATAGGTAAAAATTGACAAAAAATAGCATAAACGCGGCCCATTCTGCACCAAAGGTTTAAGAGCAAATTTTCAATTTTTTCAATTCTTATGTGTTGCTATATTATTCAATTTTGAAATGACCTACAGGATAAGAGATATTTTCTTTTTTACAAAAACTAGAGCACATTATCTCGGTTATTATATGAAAATGCTTAAAAAGACAGTGCTTATATTCCCATAAGGGACTGTAAATTTTGTAACAAAACAGGGATTGATAAATCTGAAGGTTAAAACACTTCCACTATTATGCAGATCTTACATAAAAATTTCAGTTAATTATGTTCAAAACTTTTTTTACAATCGCTGACCCCGTTTGATTATTTTCAAAAAATCACATTTCGAGTAAAACGCGTTTTAAAGTGTGACATTTTGCTTAAAGTAATGACATCTGCTTTTACTAAAACACTTGTAGTTTTTGTTCTAGTAAACGGAAAATGATAAACTTGGTATTTTTATAAAGCTAATAAGATGGCCCATAAAATAAAATCATAAAAAATTGGCAATTTTTGGCAAAATTCACAACTTTAGAGTAGTCGGATACCTTAAGTTGTGTGCCCAATTTAAAAATTCTAGCCTCAGCTGCATTAGCAAATTCTCTTTAACAAGATAGTCGAAGCAAGTCAGAAATCCTTACTTGTCCCAAAGCTGTCAATTGATGACGTGGTGGGGTATCATGATGGAATATATTATTAATAACAGTAGTAAAATTATTGTTAGAAAATATAATGAAGTAAATTAAGGCGTACGAGAAAAAAATTGAATATTTTGAAAATGTGACCTATATATAGCACTCTAAAAGTATGAAAGAAAACGAATCTTTTTCAAAAGAGTTCAAAAAGCAAGTAATAAATTTCCAAGGAAAAAATTAATTTACTTCGGAAAATTGTCATAAAACAACAAATTAGAAGTAATAAATTAGAAAAAAATTAATCTAACGGTTGAATTTCTAAGAGAGAGAGATAATTTTTATAACCATTCACAAATACAGTTTCAGAAAAGCGGGAATACATTTATAACAGTCATATTATTTCTGCAATGTAGCTGTATTATTTAATAGCCTGTATATATAATCGTTAACTAAATGTAAATATCTAGATTTAAAAAATGCTTGATCCTCAAGATCCCTTTTTATATATCTCAGCTTTTTATGTTCTGAATATTTATAATACCATTAATTATAAAAAAAAATCCTCAAAATAACACAGCGAAAACACAAAAATACATCAATAATAATATATAATTGCTGTTTTTGAATTCTTTGTCTACAATTTTTATTAATAAACACAATAAGGGTTTGATCAATAAACGTGTCATACTTGAAATAAATTGCTTAAATGATTTAAAATAGTAATAATAGTTCTTAAATTAATAAGAAAAATAGCAGAAAAATTCCTGAACAAAAAGAGAAGAAATATCTAAATTCATATTCTTAATGATTATAATTTACTTTTTTCCAAGTTCGATATATCTAGTAAAATTGAATCACCAACAACTTTTAATTTATTGGACCGTTTAATAAATTAAGAAGAAACAGTTTCGAATAATTACTTTTGATCCTTTACTATGAATATATTAAGAATAAGGTTTCACCTTAGGCTATATAAGGATAGAATTTTAAAATCTTTTGAGATTTTGAAACATAATTTAGTGACCTATATTAAAGAGAGAATGTGTTTATTTCTAACAAAAAATATATTATAATGATGTAGTAAATCTTTAGCCAGTTTCTTTAAATGAAAGAAAAACAATTATTCATTGAAATCAATACAAAGGCAAGATCTAAATAATTTAATTTTTTATTTATTATTTTTAAACTTTCTATCAAAAAATTACTAAATGCTGAAAAGGGAAAAAACTGAAATTAGAAGGGGAAAAAACACTTAAAATTTTTATCTCTCTGTATACCAACATGTAATATGTACTTAATAATTTCAATCAGAATAAGATTTTTCTTTTTATTTCTTAAAAAAATAATTTCTGCTTTCTACTTTTTTTTTGTCAAATTAATATTAAACATATTTTTTATTTTTATTCTATGTTATCGTTACATAGCATTTTACTGAATAAATTAATGCAAAGATTTAATTTATTTTGAAAGTATGAAAGTCAATAAACTTTAAATAAATATTAAAGCGTTTTTATTCTAATATTCATACCAGACGTTTTTTAAGAATATCCATGTAGAAGTAATTAACAAGTCTATAAGTTTCAGGGGGGGATGATTTTTGAATCATTTTAATAAGACTATTACCCTTATATAAATGGGGATTTTTTTTTGATAATTCCTTATATAATTCTAAAGCTGATAAGTCACTCATTCTCAATAACGAAATAGACAAGCAATTTCCCCCACTGCCACACCCAGAAACAGAAATTACGAAATGGAAATAAGTCACGAGACGACGTGTCATCCACCACCAGCTGCTTCCCTCTCCACTCCGTGTTTGCATTCCCTAAGTCAAACTTCCCACCAGAACTTAACTAATTCGCATTAGTGGGGTTTTAAGTGGCCCAGACCCTCAAACACGGCCGGCAGTTGCAGACACTCCCCTGTTATTGGTACAAGCCCTCACAACAACAGCTGCCACTGGACAGGGGAACCTGGAATTAGATAATGGCGAGTTTGGAATAGCATCTGCTCTTTCCAGTTACGCCAACACATTTAAACGCCGCATAACGTTCTGTTAATAACCTCGCCAGCCCAGATTTAATAAGGTGTGGCCTTTTAGATCCTTTGGAATTGTATATTGTGTAGGGAGAAGGCTTCTTCACCGTTCTGATGTAGTGCAACCTTTTTGATCTTTGGAACAATCTAAAGAAATGTTTAAAATAATTTTCGGGGGGGGGGATTTCAAAATTTTATTGTACAATTGTTTTTTTTTTGTATAATGTTGAAGAATAAATTAATATAAAATTGAAAATAACCCTTTAAACGAAATTAAAACAGAGTGGATATGAATATAATGATGTTAGCAATTTAAAGATGATTGACTGCCTATGGAACTACAAATTTGAAAAGCTTTCAAATTAATATTTATTTTTTATATTTAAGGTCCCTTGAATTAGAATATACATTTAAAATTATTTTGAGAATATTAATACAATAAAAAATATTTAAATGCCGCTTTTTCATAGAACGTGAATAAAAGATAGCATTTTCAAAACATTCTCTTTTTATCAAAAAGGCTTCTATAACAAAAATATTTTGCCAAAATATCACTAAGACTCCTGTGTACAGATCCTGAATTAGGATTTTTGAAATATATAAGGTAGGAGTGGATTCATTTATATTTTAATAATATAAATTAGAGTAGAGAAATTTTAATAAAAAAAATTCAGTTATTATTTTAATTAGTCAAAACCACGAAAACAATGTGAGCTTTTCACAAATCCATGTTCAGTCTCTGTATGGAAGTCCTAGCTAAATTTAGGAAAAATTTTATTCTTATAGATATTTTTTCCATTAAAAGAAAATGTTTTGAAATTTCATCTTTCTTTCTTTATTTTTTGCCAGAATATTGCATTTAAAATATATATTTTTATTGTGATAATATCTAAAAGCATTTTTATATGTATTATCTCTTGCAATTTTCACTACCTATCAGAAAGTAATATTCATGTGTATTCTTTTTTCAAAATCATGGTTTCGAACGTAGTCAGTCACCTTAATATGCTTCTCAAGCTTTCAATACCTGTGACCCAATTTTAAATCATAATTTTCAACGCACTCCCCTTCCTTTTTATACCAATGTATTGAATTCAGTAATAATATACTTTGATTAAAGCTATAATATTAATTTAATTAAAAACCTTAGAAATTGACAAGATTAGTATTAAATTTTGTATGTATGATTTATTTTTGACAACCCCACACATGGGGTCACTAGTAATTAATAAATTTGTTCTTAACTTAGTATTTTATAAATTAATGATCAAATACATTGTGTACTGATACATTTATAAGTATATTATATCAGTGGAATTGTGAATATTAATTTTTTTATTATGGCAGAATGTATATTATATTTTGCTTTCTTTCATAAGATTAATAATTTTTAAAAATAACCTTTTACTTCTGATTTGCTCGTGACCCCCGATAGGATTATCACGCTCTCTAAAGAGGCCTGCCCCACAGTTTGAGAAACGCTGCCTTTGTGACACTTTTGCCATGCCCATGATACATTTTGTTTAAAAAATTAAGCAACAATTTTAATGTGTTCGTCTTTAAGTACGATTTTTAATTATTGAATATTTTTATTTTAAGACGAATTATTTATTTTTACAGAAGAAAAATATTTGAGGATATGATGATTGAATTTTCGCGATGATGAAACACCGATAAACCTAAAGCAATGATAGAATCGAACGGAATAATGTATAACGGAAGAGAGGACTGTTCTGATTCAGAACCTTCATCTTTGCACTTTTTTTCCTTAAATTTTTACTTTTAATATCCTACAAAACAAATATTGGATAAAGAACTGATTTGATAACCAAGAATAACAAACCAAAACACATAAGGAGTCAATTGACTAAAATGAGAAACATGTATATGTAAGGATAATTAAATGAGATATAAAATTAAGTCCTATATTTACAATTTAACTTTTATTTTATGTAACATTTTCAAGACATAAATTAAGCACCAATTATTTCTCTGAGCAGATAGTCCAAACAGAACACTTTTAATCCCAGATTATTATTTTTTATAGCTTCCGCATATGTCATCCTTAACTTTCAAGTAGAAAACATAAATTAAAAAGAGTACTCAACAGTTCTGGACATAAGTAGTCCCCCAATTAAACTCGCACTTGGCGTCCACGTTCTCTCATCGTAACATATCTCGATTGCTAGCTGAATAAAACCACTTTTAAAACAGCTTGGTGTTGACTTGAAACATCACATATATGTATCTATATATTATTCTTAAACTATATGTAATATCTTTATAATAAAGAAATATTGATTCAAAATTGTTTGAAAACCTATTCAGTAGATATTGAATACGTGATATCAAGGGTTAATACTCTTAGTAACATTTACAAATTTTTGTTCATATCATTTTGATCATCCAAAAGAAACCGCATTGAAAAAAAACATGTTCACATAATTCTAACAAAATAAATAATAATATCTAAAAAATGAATATATACAATAATAGGAACTATTACGGAACAAGTATACATTATTCAAAGGAATTTTATTCTATTTGCTTTTAAGAGGGGGAAATAGTCAGGGGGTTAATTAAGTTACTTCAAGAATATCAGATACGTTTTAATCAAAACTCATGCTCCTCTTCATCTATCAAAAAGTTAAAATTATTCCAGTAATATTTAATTTAATCCTTTTAGTAATAGCAGCCGCAGGTCCACTCAGCAATAATGTACTTTAGATGCATAAAATATAAGCATCTTTTAGTATACTCTGATTAATTCGTTTTATTTCAGAATCGTGTAAGTTCTTTTCCAACTCTCCAAAAGAAATAAAAGCTTGATTGGTAAACTACTGTCATTTTTAACAAGAATGATTTAATTCTATTTCAAATACCAAAAGTTGTAGAATTTTTTTAAATCAGAATTATTAAATAATTGAATTAAACGATGATTGTGTATTATTGTGACCTTAATTCTATATAATATTTAGTTAATTTTAATACTTGAATGTAAGTAAAATAAGTCAACAATAAATATTTGATGATCTTTTCTTTTATTAAACAGGAACGAGAACAAAATGCAATAGTAGTTAAATTTAAACGAATACATTGTTTTTTTTTAAAAAATATTATGGGAAGCCATATAAAATAATAAAACATTTTCATTAAACCCTTCATTTACATATGACATTTTAAAATTTTTTATGATAAATTTGAATAAAAAAATCAGAAACAAAATAATTTAGGCATTAAATTACACAAAATGAAACACACAAAGATAATATTTTCAGAATTTTAATTAAAATTACTTATAAAAGAACTCCATTTTATAATGAACATAATCGCGTATTTTTTATATCCGAAAAGAGCAAAAATAAATATTCGTCTGTATTACATATTTCCATAAAATGATTACTTGTTACACATAATCATAATTTAAGAAAAGAAACCTCAAACAAATTAGCAGCTAATATAAATAATTTATTTACTATGAAACAGGCAAGTATTAAATCTCTATTCATAACGTAATACAATGACAATTTGTAAAAAAATTTCGATAAAATCACGTGGATCAAGTTTTTGCCTTTGTTATTCAACTCTTTGAAAAATTTATTCTTCATTAGGTTAATGACAAAAACAAATCTAATCTTCCCAAGCGGCAAAAAAGAGACATTGTGCTTTATAAAAGATGTATTATGTTACTCGGTAACATCACAATTTTCTAAAATAATCCGCACTGTGCTCATCAAACAATGCAACTCTAAAGCGTATAACAATTAGGGCACTGAAGCAAGTAAGATTAGCGTCAGGGTATAATGAGGTTAAAGGAAGAGATCCGGAAAACCAGAAATTCCGTGTGAAAAGGGTCCACTCCAGAAAATAAACTAACTAGCTCAATATCAAAAGTTTCAAGATGGGGTCAGAGTTTTAAAAATTCTCTGTTTGGTGCAGGTGCTCATCGTATCCCATGCGTCGATTTAATTTCGTTGGGATGTGACGGCAAAGGAATCTTCTGAAATAAATCCTAAATTTAAACTTTCCGCAGCTGAATTGAGAAGCCGAGAAGTATCTTTAGTGACGTCACCTAAAGAAGGAATAACGGTTCAGTAGGTCGAAGCAGATAAAAGGAATTGGTGGTGAGATTTCTGAGTTGCATCTTACTGCAGCGGAAAGAAAATTTGAGAATTTTTGGTGAAGTATGCTTAAAGGAAAGTGAGAATTCAGTCGGGTCATTCCAATGTGGCATTTTTGCTTTTTTATTTGCTGTATGAATATAATGGAAGGTGGTTTTGTTGTCCTGTATATATTAACATATATCAGTAACAGCTTATAATTTCAAGAAAATGTATAAATGTTTTTATGTTACAATAATAAATATAATTTTATATTGCGAAATAAATTATTAATAATAAATATATTATTTTTTTATATCAATAATAGGGAAAAAAATGAAAGTGAATGAATGTTACGGATTATTTTATTGTTAGAAAACTCTTTTTTAGAATACTTTAACTTTAAGAAAATAGGCTGCTGAAAGTCTTCTAAAAGGTAAGCAAATTCAATTGATGTCAAATTTAATAGGTCTGTTCATTTTTAAGTTGTAAAATAAATATTTGTTTTCTAAAAACTGCATTTATGTATCAAATATTATAAAGAAAATGGATATATATCCTTGCAATTATTTTCTAAAAAAAAAACAAAAAGGGTGGCGTTTTTTGTTTGTTATTTTTGAAATATTTGAATCCATCCCAGCTCTGTAAACTCAGTGTTAAGAGTGTCAGCTTAAATATGTATCGTTTCTTTCATTTTTGAATCATTAAAAATTTGTTTTTATTCTAGCATATTGTGAAAAAAGACATCCATATGATATAAATATAAAGAACCAATGAAAAATATACATGAAAATTTGTTTTAATTTAGATTTTCAAATCTCATATACAAAAACATAGCAAAGCTTCATGATAAAATATAAACTTAACTGTTATAAAGCAGCAAAACGCATTGTTAACGGAGTATGGAATTACGTGTATCTAAATGCTTTAATATCAATTTTAAAAAAAGAAGAATTGCAGTTTAAAATTATATTTGTTTACAAAAGGAGCGTGCCACTTTTTTGTGATTTTAAAATTCAATTTGTTCGCTTTCTTTAATGGAACCAAAATAAAAAAAAACTGTTACAAAACTACGACTATTACTCATTACCAAGGTTCCTCAAGTATTTTACTGTACAAAAAAAATAAATAGGTGCATGAAGAAAATAGTCAAATCTAAAAAAAATATTTTCATTTAAAAAGTAGAGTTTAATAACCTAACTTTTAAGCCAAAAATATTACAAACCCGATATCTTGTGTTCTAAACACCCCTTCTTCTTTAAATGAATTTAAGTACCATATTAAATTATTAATCCCAGTCTCATTATTCTATGATTTTTGACGAAATCAACATTGAAATCTTCATAACTTGATTGCATTTACGCTATCGGGTGATATACATACAATGCTTATTTTGTATTAAATCATAAGCACAATTTTATTTATTTATTAATTTTTGTGGATTTTATTTTCTTTCGACGAGTTCATTTTCATTTCCTGAAGTTTATGGATTTAGATGAATTGTTGAAATTTTGTCAATGCTTCTCAAACTTTCAATATTTGCGACCCAATTTTTAAACATAATTTTCATCGCTCCCCCTCCTTCTTACAATAAGAATATATTGAATGCAGTAATAAGGCCCTTTGACCCTAAGGCTACAATACAACTTCAATTACAATCCGTAAAAAATATAAAGATAGGTATTAAATTTGGTTTATCATTTTATATATGACAAGCCAATGGGAAACACTAGTAGTTGTTAAATTTGTTATTAATTTAGAATTGATAAATCAATTACCAAATGCATAATGCAGTCTGATACATTTATCAGAATATTATAACAGTGTAAATATGTATTTTACTTCTTATTATTTCGGTATGTATTTTGATTTGCTTCCTTCAGTAAATTAATATTCTTTTTAATGATATTCATTTTCAACTTTTTGAAATTATCGCACTCCGTACAATTTGAGAAACACTCAGTTAATTACATTTGCTCTCAGATTCAGCTATGAAGTATGGTAAAATAATTGAGAGTTAGTTTATAGTTTATTTAGTAATTTTAATATTTTGTAGCCGTGAGGTAGAATCTGCATCAAATATATCACGTATTTGATTCATATGAATTTTTTAAATTTCTCATCTATTTTGAGTGTAATTTACTAATAATTTTTGTTGATAGTGTCATTTGCTGTCTTAATTATAAGCTTGCTTTTGTCTCGTTAGTTGATAAAAAAAATTTTGAATAAAAAAGAGCTATTTAGTTCTTATTATTCATTAGAACATTTTTATCCTATTATAGGACTCTTGAAGTAAACTGAAGAAACACTACCACATTACTACATCGTTTATATGTCTTTTGACCATTTATTTATTTCCTTATTTATTCCCCAGAGGCTCGAAATCCAGATAGTTTAGTGCTACAAACATTGATTTTTTGAGATAGGTAGGAAATATAATGCAAATCAAATGCATGCACGTGAAAATACAATACAATATTTTTATTTAAAAAAAAAACACTGCTAAGGAGCAGAGGTGAGGAGATATATTACATTATCGTAGATAGATTGCGAGATATGGAAACCTGAAACTAACTTATTATAAACCATATTGTTGTTAAAGATAGAATGTAGCCTAGAAGGAATTGTTTCCTATTTAGGTTATTTTGGAACTTATGAAAATAATGTATTTTATAAAATTCGACCAAAGGGGGCAGTAAAAAATAGTAATCAACTCTCCCGGGAGAACCACATAAATATTTTGAAGTGGAGAGCAACTGGAACCTAGGAAGTTAAGCAGGGGAAGATCACGATTGGTGAGAAAAGAGATAAGCTGCCTGGAATTTGGGGGAAGAATATCGGGATCTCTAATAAACCGCTTGACTCGTTTGGTAATCATTGCAGCAGGAAGTCCAAGAGTCAAGGTCATGTTGTATTTCGCTTAATTTTACGCATTATCTAATTTATCTTATTTAAAATGTATAAAACAAATGTTGTTGGTAAACTTATTAAAGGCCAAAATTGAGTAAAAAAATTCAATAGGAGATTAATTAATAAATTTAAAAATGATATTAATATACGAGAAGAGTCGGAAAATAAGTTTCCCTTGCACGACTATGTTCAGAGAGGTGCATGGAAATCAAAATATAGAATAAGAATTTAAAGATAAGACAAAACTTTATTTCTTCCACAGAAGTACTAAGTACATTGAGACATTTTTCATACCACTTGATAAGCTTCAAAAAGCCCTCCAGGAAAAAATCTGGGCTTTGCATACGGAAGAAGCGTTTAACGGCTTATTTGACCTCAGTCTTGCTTCCAAAGCGTCTTTCGGTGAGATTCTTCTTTAAATCCGGGAACAGAGGAAAATCACTAGGTGTGAGATCAGGACTGTATGGCGGATGATGTAGGTGCTCTCAACCAAGAGTTGCAATATGGTTTTGCATTGCCGTCACCGAGTGTGGGCTCACATTGTCATCCAGCAAAAGAACGAGAAATTTAAAAAGCCCAGGTCATTTTTTCCGAATCCATCTGCTTGATCGCGGTCTATCTCTACCCAATGTTATATCCGTCTCTTGCGCGTTCACCTGCTGTTTCATCCTTCTTCCATAGCCTTTAAACGCTTCTTCCGTATGCAAAGAATTGGATGTTTCCTGGAGGGATTTTTGAAGCTTATCAAGATGTATGGAAAATGTCTCAATGTACTTGATACTTATGTGGGAAAACAAAGTTATGTCTTATCTTTCATGTATCATTCTACAGTTTGACTTCATATACAACTCTGACCACAGTCGACAGGGGAGACTTATTTTCCGAATCACTCTCGCAAAAATATTAAAATGCATTAATTTAAAATTTCCACGTTTTTCATCAAAAAATAGTCATTTGTACCTATAAAATTATTTTAAACGCTCTTCATAGGAAATATGCTTTTATATGAACACATTAATCACAAAATGACACTAATGTGTGTATCTTTATAACAAAACGTGCTGCCTATAGCTCTATTTCTCATACAACCTGTCAAGAGATTATTTATTACCCGAACATCCATCTGTCCATCTCACATTTCGTATACAACACGACAAGTGAAAATTACGCTTCGTTTATTTTTGTTCCATCTTCAACGAAATCCCAGTCGTAATGAAAGAAGCAGAACTTCATTACATACATCCAATCGTATTTCTCGTTACCGAAAAATGGCGACCGCTCACTTGGAAGTCTTATTTATTTATGAATCGTTCCGAGATGCGAATCATTTATCTCCAGCAATCAATTCCGCCATCTCCGTAACATCAAATCCCCGCCAAAGAAACAAAAAGCTCGCCACCAAAATAGCAACTACTTACGATGGAGCCCTGTTAGTAACTAATCATTTCGATATTCTCAGTGCCACTTTCATTTTACGTCTAAGCCGGGACAGGGAAGCTTAAAAATCGCATTTCGTTCACATCAGTTTTATGGTTCTTGTACCAAAAGGCATTGACTTGAAAGTTGGCACTTTCGCAAATTGCGTAAAACGGGAATCGTTTCGCTTTTCAACGCCTTGTGCCTTTCTTATCTCTAACAAACGTATTTTTGTTCCATGTCTTTTACCTTATATATCCTTCTGATTTATGAAGCTTTGCCGTAATCTCTTTTGACTGCTAGGCCTAGCGATCCACTTTTTTTCTTCTTATTTGTAACATGTTGCTCGATTTTTAGGGTGCCAAGAGATTAAATTTTGCTTTCGACTTATGTGTGGAAGATGTCTGGTGAGAATAAGCTTCCGGGATGATGAAAATGCAGGGGAAAATAATTTTGGTAGAAGCGACGCCGAATTTATGAGTTTCGATTTGCTCTTGTGCGTGTTGTAAAATGTTTCTTCTCTTCCAAGTATGTTGTAGTGTTGGGATAAAAAGGAGACTCGTGTTTCGACTTATGGTGTGTTTATGAAATATTATTTACTATAGCACTAAAACTTGATGGCTATTCATAAAAACAGACCATTGTTTGATACATTGTTATACAACGTATCCAACACCCTGTAGGGTGTTTATTAAATAATACATATATATTTTAAAGCTATCAATATTTAGTAACATAATGAAAAAAAAAGGATTTTGACGCTTCTAAATAAAAATGAAAAATACTAGCAAAAAATACCAGTATGAATCCCAATAAATAAATATTATATATAATTTAAAATGTTTCTGATGTTTAATTTTATACTTAAAATGAGAGGCAACATAGAAAAATCAGTATGACATCTGTCTCACTCAACCAGTACGTTCTGTGGCCCGGACGCATTTTGTCGTCCTTCTAAAAAAAATTCTTTCTTTACACGGCTATCAGTAAAACTATTCCGAAGGCATTGAAATGTAATAAAATGACCTTGAAAGGGTTTACTTATTTCAGCGAAGTTACTTTCTTTTCACCCCTATACACTGCAAACACGCACCTATATGAAATACGGTGGCACTGTGTTAGCGAATCGCATAAATTTTAATCGGCAGTTTCGGGGTGACCAACTTTGAAGTATTTTTTGTTTTTGTTTCACTCAATCTGTCACATGACAATGATGACCTATTGGTTATGGTCCTGAATTCATGGCTGACATGCCAAAAGTTCATCCTCAGTCCACCTGAAGACCCACCGTGCAAAGGGAGCTGATGCACTTCGAATCCATCGAGGAAACTTTTGGAGTGGTGTTGTAGTTTGGAGAAAAGGGTAGCTGAGATGTTGCTTTCAGAACTTGACTGAAATTCAAAATTACGATGTCCGTCACCAATACCACGGTGTTGCTTTAGAATCTTAAGTTAATAAACATTATCTCTCTCTCTCTCTCTGTATATATTTATATCTATATATAATACATATGTAATAACTTAAATTGATATCAACTCGTAATTCGAATCTCCTTTATTTCATATAAATCCTAATACCCTATTGCGAAACGCGTCTCTATCTCAAGCATTAAAAACATGTTGGTTTATTACTGATTCTTTAGACCTTGAAATTTGATAGATTTATTGAAACATGTATGGTTTATTACTGATTCTTTAGACCTTGAAATTTGATAGATTTATTGGAGATTCCAAGAAATATAGGATCATTAATGGTTGCCATGCCCCATAGTAATAGGGATTAATATTCCCTAATTCATTCTATAAGTCATTTATTTCTATAAATACCTAGTAATTCCCTTCACCTAGACACGTGACTGTCTTTTTTATAATGCGTTTTTCCCGGTTCTTCCCTATATATAAATACTTGCTATTTGCATTATCCTTCTCTTGTATTTTTGGTTGAGTATGAGAAGCATACTCAAATAAATAATGTGATCACGAACAAGCCTCTTATTAATTATTCGGCCACGACCATTTCATCACCTCTAATTAATATGTAAATTTTCCTACTGCAAATATATTGCATATATATATATGTATTGCGGATGTTCATTTTTCTGCATTCCTTGCATAAAAAGCAGCTAAACATACTTTATTTATAATTTGAATTTGTGATAGTCACAATTTTTTTTATAAGCATGTTTTACTTGTATACTATAGTTACTCTTTTTTTTAATTCGTTATATAAATTTACATAATAATTTAGAAAAATAATTTTAACTGCTTAAATGCGATTTTAATATGTTATATTTTAAACTTATCAAATAATTGTATATTTATAAACATATCAAATAATCGTGTGTTTATGTAAATTTTAATTATTATTTATTTAAAAAATGTCGATTGATGTATCACATTCCCCCCCCCCCGAAAACTTTGATATAAAAGACTTGCCGATGATATGTGAAATACAATGTTTTATTTGTGCTATTAAAACTATCACAGTAGACTTTGTGAGATCAAAATGTTTTATTATATCAATTATATCAATTCTAAAATATAACTTTTCTTCCAGATTGATTGATTGTCTCTAGTGGCAAGACGTTGTAATTTTGAGCCTCGACTGATTGACGCAGATGGCATTTGAGCTGGCACCCCGCAGTCAAAAGTTTCACACCACGCCAACGTGAGAGCTTTCTAATGTTCAGTAAACCTTCTACTCGGTGAATCCTTCCTAATAAAATTGCACAAAGAAAACTACAAGCGAGAAATTAGTTAATTGTATATCTTACACAGACACACACACACACATTTATATATAACATTTCCTATAATAAACAATAAATATATTTTGGCTTAGAATGTTGCGTACAGGATAATTATTTGAAGTGAAAGAACATTTGTGCGAATTGTACTAAAAAAAGCAATCAAATTAATTTTTAAAAAAACATTTCACGGGTAGTGCGTACTTTATGACAAAATATAAAACATGCACTTGTTATTTTTATATTTTGTTTTTATATATTTTTTTTATTTTTATATATTTTTTTTTTTTATTTTTATACATTTTTTTTTTTTATGTTTGTTATTTTTTTCTTCAAATGTTGCCCCTTGTATATTCCAATTCATTTATGAGATAGTTCATTGCAATTTAAAACATAATCGACCAAGTATCTACTAAATTATTCCTTTACTGAACTTTTACGATATTAACTTATAAATACTTTTAAATATTTTTTTAATTTACTTTGTAAAATATAGATTACAACCTAAGTTGAATTAGCGGACTGTACGTTTTAAATAGAGACAGAAGTTAAAATTAAGAATATAGTTGTTACCGATGTATCAGGAATGAATAGCATCAAGCAGATCATTAAAGTAGAATTTCAAAAGTCATAAGAATTTTAAATAGCACAAAGTTTTAACATACCTAACTTTATTCCAAGATTCGATTCACACATATATTGCGAATAAACATTTATTGAATAAAACAGAACAATCTATTGCTGATATTTTACATGAAAATAGAAACGCGTGACAGCTCAAATTTATTTTGATAAATAAAAATCATCAGTTGGCATCAGTTCATGAGCCAAAAAACTTCCTTAACAAAATTATTGCAATTTTTATTTTCAAACTAACTTTTAATACAAAGATCATTTATGTATTAAAGTTACAGAGAAGATTAATTAACACCTCAATGAATATTTTCTTCACGTGAATAGAAGTTTATACTTTGACATAAAATATCACTTGATGAATTGCAAAGTCAAAATAGAATAGGGGAAAAAAATCAATGTTATATTTCAGTTTGACTAATATCACATTAACTTTTAGTAAACAGTTAATTCTAAAAATAATCTATTTTCAAAAGATAGAACGTAATTTAGGTCTTAACTCTAATTTTAGATGGATCAGTATCTGAGAACTTTGTGGCCTAATTACTTTCTACATGAAGCACTATTATTCTTTGGAAAAGTCTTGAATGGAATCTAATCCTAACATGTGTTATGTGTGGTATTACAGTGACACTCATCCATAACAAACACTTGCACAGTCATCAATCAACATCGATTCGCATAAGAATTTTTGAAGACCACCAATTTAATATTTTCTCCTTTACATAAATTTTAGGGATAAACTATTCTTCCACTCACGAGTTGCGGTTCCAGTACATTGAATCAGGGCTTTATATGGACACGATTTCAGTGCCAAGTCTAGTTGAAATTTGTATATTTAATTTTTTAACATACATATGAAAAGAGATCAAATTTAAACATATATTTCTTTACTACACTATTGTTTTATTTGAAAGTATACTAGCACTAATGTGCGTTTCAAAACCATCTTATAGATATTGCGGAGAATAATAAAAGTACCATCTTTCTCCTTAACCCTTATACCATTGAGTTTTTGCCGTTCGGCTCTTCTTCCAGAGTTACTTTTTTTCCCCTTCCTCCAAGGCGTGCTTTTTTTTAAAAGCACATATTGAAAGGAACAATTTTTTTCTTTTTTCCCCCAGAAATGTGAGTTAAGCATAGTTGTAGTCATTTAACCCTAATCAAATAACTAAAATAATAAATCATGAACGATAAATAGTAACACATATTTAATAATTAGTTAATAAAATAATGAGTACAAAAAAATGTAATTTTTTTTAATGTGTATAATATCAAAATATCGTATTGTGTTTCCATCAACATTTCATTCGCCTTTAACTTTCAAAAGCTGGAAAATGACACCATTTCACACAACTAAAGTGAAATACTGATGGATTTTCCTGAAATATTGTATTTTGAATTATATCATTCACTCCAGCGGTGACATCGATTAGTAAAAGAAACAACTACTTTAAAATGCGACACACGCGATTGTAACGTTTGCCTGTAATAAATCCTAATGAATAGTAATCAAATAGTAAATCGTTATTAATATTGTTTCCGCTTATAACGCTGAACGTGCGTCCGTAAAGTTGATGGATAGATTGAGATCAACGCGCCAAGAGAGTTTTTAACGGCCAACGGGTTAAAGATATACTCGAGACAAAATAAAAATATATACTGCTAGCCACACAAAATGCTACACGAAAGAACGCACAGAGACATCACGGCGAAATTTATTTGGAAGATAACATGTTGTGCAAAGATCAAGCACGATATATTAAAATTATAGACTCTTGTGACGTGTGGATGATGAGATAAAATCAGTAGTTAGTGTAGCCACCATTGTTAGTTATAACCGCTGACACATGCCTCAGAAAAAAATTAAAGAAGCTTTGGATGTATCATTCGGGTACAGCATTCCATGCGGCCTTCACATATTGCCAAAGTTGATCTGGTGTAGCAGCGAGAGGTGTATCCCGGTCCAGTCGTTGTGCAAGCATGGACCACACGTTTTTGATTGGTGGTAGATCAAGAGAACAAGCAGGTCAAGGAAATAATTCAATCTGATGGGTAAAGATAAACTCTTGAACATTGCGTGCCACTTATGGTCGCGAATTATCCTGTTGGAATATTGCTCATGACAAGCGCTGAATGCATGGGAGGACCACGGACTCCAACACCTCAGAGATGTAATGCTAGCTGTTCAGTGTGCGTGCAATGCGTACTAGAGGGGTGCGGCAATGAAATCCAATACCCCCCTAAACCATGATACCGGGTTTAGTACTAGCGTGGCGATGCATAACGCGACAATTCAGCTGCATCTCACCATGGAGTCTCCAAACTCGAATCCGGCCATCGCGGTGTAGCAGGCAGGAGCGGGATTCGTCAGTAAACAAAATGTTGTTCCATTCCGTTGTTCATGTCCGCATTTCATCACACCATTGGTTGTTGAAATACCTGTGGTTTCCAGACAAGGGTAAACGAAGCAATGGAAGCCTTGCAGATATTCCACTCTGCTACAGATGGTGTCGAATGGCATGAGCGGACACCGAATGATGCGTAACAGACTGAATCTAATGTGCTGTGGTTCTTGATTTGGCTGCGCGTTCCACCACTGTCATGCGCACAATCTGCCTATCATCACCGTCAATGATGCAAAGACGTGGGTACGATTGACCCTGACGGTCCATCGTTTCTTTCTGCATTATGCGATGACAGATTCGCATGACAGTTGCTTGGTTTCGACACGAATTTCGAATTATTCAATTTCTATGAAGAATAATCTTAAATCCCTATAGGCCACCATTCTTCCTCGGCCGAATTCAGAAACTTAGTCAAAAGACGATCGATGTCTTCTACGGGGCATAGGTAACCAGCCTACGAAACAACAACAAAAAACGAAATACATTATAGTATGTAAGGACCATTGTATTATTTCGTGTTACTGTTATTTTGTTTTAAGCATTTTCGCGTTAAGCGTATTTCACATGCATTTGTTTCAGGAATTTTAACTTCAGAGTAATGCGGCAGAAGCTTCAAAAAGTTGTCCTGTGTCTGAAGAAACGACATTTGCAGGACGGGTCAAATATGGCACTTAATACCTAGAGGACGATATGAAGTTTGGCAGACCATCAAGTCTAAATACAGCCAATTTTTAAAAATTATTTAATCCAATTCGAGTTTAATGTTTCAACAATTTCATAATTTTTCAAAGTTTCGTAACAACACGGAAGAATTACCACATAACAGAAAAAGGGCGCGACTTAAGAAAACAGGAAACACGCGATCACGCTATTGTAAAGATCAGAATAAGAGAATAAGCGAGTTTCTATTCTTTTGCTAGATTAACCTCTCTCTCCCTTCATCGGATTATCACGTATTCTTATCTCTAGAGAATCAAATAAGTGTTAAAAGTTTGATAATAGAAAAATTGAAAATATATGTTTTGACATTATTAAAAAAAATGTATTAAAAAAACAAACTTTCTAAAAATATTATTTACAAATTATCTTCTTGCATACACTTTTAATAAACGTAAGTGATGCATAAACTTTTTTTGAAAAATGCATAAGTACGTTTTTTTTTCTAATTTCAAAAAAGACAGAACATTTTTTGTTACCTAATTATACACGCATGCACAAACAAACTCACATACACACAAATATGTATAAGAGAAAAATTCCCTCTGTCATCAGAGATCCCCCTCCTCCGGAGTTAATAAATATACAAACTTTTAATTTGGCCAGTATGTTTCTAATGTTGAGTAGTAGAAATTAATAAAAACTGAGCTTTAAAAAATTTATTCTCAAGGAAAGGGGAGGTTTGCGTCAAATATAAACAGAAATCTCGTTTTTGAACTATTAGACTAAGAGACTTTAAATTTGGCAAGCATGTTTTTACTGTTCAATTAGAGATTTGCGCATGCATGAGTAAAGTTGCAAGAAAATCAACTCATAAAGAGGAAAAGGTTCGGTGGCAAGTTTTGAAGGCAACACTTAAAATCCTTTAGAATTACAAAAAAAAAATTTTTTTTCTCGTTACAAAAAATTTAATATACTTTCTGAATTATTATTGGGTGTGACTTAGGTATTTCATTCAACGTATCTTATTTTCTTATTTTGTACTTTGTATGTTTAACGTTTGTTTTCTTTCATGTTGAAATTTGAAGAGATCGAAGTGGGAGTATATGTTACATCATGAAATTTGATAAGTTTACTCATGTTTCACTAGTAACATTCTCCCCATCCTAGAGAGGGGTCACATCGGACATTCCTTTCACCCATACGATGTCCTGTGTCAGCTACCCAAAAGGGGATAGAGTAAAAAGAGTTTTTGGTAGATAGAGAGAAGCAGGATATGTTTTATTTTATCTACAAGTTAAAATAAAAGCTTGTGGTCGTTATCAATAAACTCTTTTTCGTAGAAATCGGCCTGTTAAAAAGGGATATATATATATATATATGAATTATGGGGAAAATTTTATTTGTGTGCATCTATGAACAATTTATCTTTTTTAATAAAAATTTTTTGCTTTGGAGAGTGGAGGGGCATTTCCCATTTTTATCCGGGGCAGCAAAACTGCTAGATCCAGCCCTGATTAAACGTACAGACATGAATGTTTCTTTCGTTGAACAATGATCTTCTAAGATTAAGTTTTGCGGACATTGACTCTTAAGAGGGGGAGGGTGTACTATATATATATATATATATATATTTCCATTTTAGAAGTTCATATTTTATTCGTTTCAAACCAAAAGACAAGGGCTATAAGAATGATGCAATTGAAGATTTAATGCAATATATCAACTTAAACTTTATATATAGATCTACATTATCACGAATTACCCTGAAAAGAGAGTAGGTAACGGCTTGTATATACATATAGCCCATTCCCTTTATAAACAGGATCTAAATTAGGAAAAAATATCTAGAGAGAGCCGAGCGTAAAAAGGGAGCATAAAACATTATCACCCTTTTAATAATTTAGTACAGATTGCCACCATTTCCTGAAACATTTCCCTTAATGGCAATTTTTACCTACTGGCGAAAATCGCTTACAAACTGTTACAGCACAACCCGCGAAACAGGCGGATCAATTCGTTTTCAAGTCATTAAGCCACAACTGCATTCGCAACGGCCAGACGCGTTCTATCCAAGCTGTGTAAATTAAGAGTCACGGAATATATATACATCTCTGTCGATCCATTGCGCCGCGGCATGTCACTGACTATTATCGGGGCGTTTAGGAAAAGCATCATTATCGTTATTTGAATTTTCGTCCGGTCTGTATCACGGATCCGGGAAACGGTAACTAAGGGAAACGAGAGTCCGGAAAAACATTAATCACCGGATCCGGGATGTAATCTGATGTAGCAGATGGAAATTTCCGCTCAGACGAATTGAATCCAGAATTATTCTAAGTAAGCCATTCTCGAGTAATTCATCGTCCAGTGAAAATGAACTGGATTTGAATATTTGGAGAATTTTCTTAGTTTCTTCTATATAGGGCGAATCGAATATTCCGCATTTGCATATCGAAGGAGAATGAATGGCGAATGCAATTTATGGATGGCACACGAAGAATTTTCCTTTTTGGGGTGGGGGATCGTTATATCGTGTATTCTAATTCCATTCGGGAGGTTTTAATGGAATGCCAATCCTCAGATGATCTTGTTGCGTTATAAATTGCTTTGCTTCGATTTGAATCGGAGTAAATTATGACAACGGTTCTCAATTTTTAGTATTTAGAACCTGATTTTCCATATTATGTACCTTTTTCAAACTGATATGAATTTTGAGGACCCCTTTTTTTCATTCTAATAATATTTTTCTAAATTTAGCGACAAGTGATAATATTAAAGTTTAACTACAAAATAAAAATTTGTTTGAATATGAAGAAAAAAATGATAAATATTTATTGCTTAAAGTATCCGACTACTTGCGACAATTTTTTTTTTTAAAAAAAGGAGGTATGGCAACTTTTTTGATTGACTTAGTTCGTTTTTAGGTCAATAGAAAAAAATTCTAAATTTAAGAAGAGAAAAAGAAATTATTATTACTAAAATGGGAAAAGTTCAAAAAAATTACTTGAACGGTCCCATTCTGTACAAAAAGTTTATGAAACAAATTTTCAATTCTGATGTGTTGCTATGTTATTCATTTTTAAAATACCTTCAGGATAAGAGATGGTTTCATTTTTTAAAAAAACCAGAGCACTTTATCTTAGTTACCAGATGAAATTTTTTAAAATAATAATGATTATAACAACATAAGAGAATGTAAATTTTGTAATAAAACAGGGATTGATAAATCTGAATGTTAAAACACGTCTACTATTATACAGAACATACAGAAAAAAATTCAGTTAATTGTTTTCATAACATTTTGAGCAATTACTGTCCCCGTTTGAGCTTTTTCAAAAAACTTATTTCCAGTAAAACGCGTTATAAAATATGACATGTTGCTTGAAGTAACGGCATCTGTTTTTACTGAAACACTTGCAGTTTTTGTTCTAGTGAATGGAAAATAATAAATTTGATATTTGTATAAAGCTAATAAGATGGCCTATAAAATAAAACCATAAAAAAAATTTCTCGATTTTTGGCGAAATTCACAATTTTAGGGTAGGCGAATACTTAAAAAATTGCAAACTTTTATTTATTTATTTTTTATTATTTGATGTAGGCATGTTGAAAGAGGAGAAAATGTTGGTTCCAGTTGATTATAAAGAGATTAGCTGAACGATTTCGATTTAAATCAATTTACAACTCGATTTTTTTGTTGTTGAGATTAACAGATTTTGTACTTTGTTGTTGCCAATGATGATATCTAAGGAGATAAAGTCACACTCTTAGGTTTAAAGCTATAGGAAGGATTTCAATAATAATTTAAATATTTTTCTTTTTAGCTCTAGGTGTTTTTAGTGAAATTACAATCTATAAAACTTGAACATTGTGATCTTGATAACACGACTGCTGAACACTCAGAGAGATTATGGACTTTTTTTTTCTTTTAATGTCTTACAAAAAGTTCCCTTTCTCTACTTTTTGCTCAAGTTTGCCATTAATGAACGGATATTTATTTAAAATATCGTGCATTATTGTTAATACCAAAATATTGTTTATTTATTTTTTGTGCTTTTTCATAGAATTTATATAAAAAAAATAATATGTAATTTTGTAATTTAATAATTTTTCTGATTTTTTATTCAACTTTAACATATTTTCTCTTTCTCAAAATGGTCACTATTGAGTATCTACTAAAATATTTTATACCGCAGCTATGAGCATATTTATTTTCAATTAAAATGTTTGTAAATTACCTTTCTGGTAAACAAAAAAAATTTCTAGTTAGTTTAAAAATAAATAAGTTGAATTCTATCTCAAAAATTCTGTGATTTTTAAGAATACATGAATACATTTATCGAGCAAAAATTAAGTTGGGTAATTTCTTTGGCATGGCAAAGATTAAAATTATGACGGATTCAATTTCTTTTAAAATAATTTCACTGAAATAATGCAATATACTTTCTTTGCAATAATGCCGAATTAAGATTTTTATATTATATAATCAAAGGGAGAAATTTTAGAATAAATTAAGGTGTTTAGTTCAAATTTTCCATGCGACTTTCAAGATACTTTATGTGGGTTTGGGAATCACACTTATTTTAAACATAAGTATAATATTAAATTTTTCTTCGAATAAAAGCTTAATAATTTTATTCTATTCTAAAATGATAGTAATTTCACTCTTTGTTATTTATCCAAAATAAAATAGGTAGTATTTATAAAGGAAAAGGCAAAAGAAAAGAAACAAAATAAATTATAAGATGAATTAGAGATCAAAGTAAAATTAATTTAAATGAAAATAACATGTGTATTTCAGATCTAGCAAAAATTCTTTCCCTTCTCTCTCTCTTATATATATATATATATATATATATATATATATTTTTTTTTTTTTTTTTTTTTTTTTTTTTTTTTTTTTTTTTTTTTTTTTTTTATGTATGTATATATACATACATGAGTCAGCGAATGTAATGTACGAGTATTTTGATTCACTTTTCTATTGGTCTTGTATATAGTATTCGATATTTCCTTATCATACATTTTATAACTGATTTTATTATAAGTGCATGACTCGTACTATCTCTAGCAAAAGAAAATCTAATAAATTTTCAATCTAAAAACACAGACTTCATCACAACAGTCAAAATAAATTCCGTTGCTGAAATGTTTAGTGGAATAAAATTGTAATCGGTTATATGGTCTCTTATTTCATCTCATCTTAGTCAAATTTTATTTTACAATACACTTTCATTTATTTAGTTCTTTTTCTATGTATTGTGAAAAGAAATAGATTGCCTCTGGTGTTTTTGTGTGGCTGTCTACTTTGATGCTTTGAAATATGTTGATGACCCTAAACTGCACACGGGAACAAATGTTAGGCCATGTATTATTCAGCATGGAAGCGACGCTGTTTTGACTCTTGGGCAATTTATGGGCAGAGAGATAGAGGTTTTATCAGGAAAGGTTAGACAACCACTTTATTTTGGGTGCAATCGTCAAGGAAAGAATGCAAATTGCAGCATCACGTGACACAGACCTGGTACAAATTATTCTTAACTTACATTAAGAATTTGTACGCGTATTAAAGCTGCTTTAAAAGATAAGTTCGGAAAAGAATGATTTGAAAAGAACGTTCTTTTTTTTCAAATTGTCAAAGGGAAAAGGATCTCTTTACTTACTCTAGATTCCTCCCTTTTTTCACTGATCTATTTTCATTCTATTGTATAACTATTTCTCATTTGTTTTGTTTCAGAATTTTTAAGTATGCAAGTATTAATGTTATTCAATTTTAATTATTAGCGAGAGGTGTTTTAACCCTTTATAAAAACCATGGTAAGTATACTTACCACTAACTAAATTAGTTTTTAAATGTCTATGGTAACTATTTTCCCATTAATTATTTGTATTGCTGGCTCTTCTGCCAAGAGGACAATTGATATCTACATATTCAAGACGTAAACGCAATGGACGACCTATCAAGTTCCTGATTAACAAGAAAATAGTTCCAGTGACGTGCAATTGACTTAAGTTGGAGACCACGTGTCAACTTGATGAAAAAACATATAAACGTTTCCGTTTGTGCCCTACTAAAGCGCATGCGAACAAGATACTTTTCAAGAGCTTGCTATGCCCCCACTATGTATTGATGACTATTTTCTAAAATTTCATGGAAAAAGATATGCATAAATTCTTAACCTTTCTAATACAAATATGTCCTATTTATATTTCTTTCAATATAGAAAGCTAGTATCACAATTTTCTTATAAATATAATGTAATGCAATATAAAAAGAAATACAAATCATAAAACGTTTTACTCTTAAATAATTCCCAGTAGGTAGTCGGAAACATAGTTCCCGCCAAAAATTCAGCTTAAAAAAAAAAATCCAATTAATCTTAAGTAATAAGCTAAATCAGAATTTAATTATATAAATCAATCTAAATCCCAAAAATATTTTAACATAACATTACAGGAGTGTTTCTCAAACTGTGGGTGCGCCCCCTTAGGGAGGGAGTGATATCTCTAGGTGAAGGGCGCGAGCATATTGAAAAGTCAAAAATAAAAGATTTATATAAAATAAGTATTAATTTACTGAAAGGAAGTAAAATACAAAATACAGTCTGGCGTAGTAAAAATTAAATACACATTTACACTGATACAATAAACTTATGAATGTTTCAGTACTGCACAATTTTTTGATGATTAATTTATCAACACTAAATTAAAAAAAACAAGTTTAATAATTACTATTGCCCCTTTGATAAGCTTGTCATATACAAAATATAACACATATCTTAATGATTTGTATTATTTATAGTTAAAGTCGTATTGTAGCTTCAGCGTCAAAGTACATTTTTATTACATTCAATACGTTGTTATTATATGAGAGGGTGCGATGAAAATTATATATATATATATGACTGAAAATTGGGTCACAAATATTGAAAGTTTGAGAAGCACTGCATTACAGAAAATAAAATGGTTTTGTAAAAGGTTAATTTATAACCATAGTCAAATTACTATTAAACACAAATGGATTAAAAACGTTTAATTATTGTGATGATTTCAATACTCTATTAAGATAATATACCTGCTGACCAAGGCCACAGTACTGAAAGAATTAGGACTTCCCGGAATGTATCTGTTACACATTCCACTTGTTAGTAATGATACGCAAGTCAGGAAACACCATTGAGAGCAATTTTGATTTACCTGGCCCTATCATGTTTGTATAATTTTCTTATACGAGATATTTCCATGTATAAACCGATAGTTTTTTGAACTTTTTTAAAGCGAAAACGAAGTCGTCTTACATAAGGATTAGCTGAACTCGGAAAAAAATAATTTAGAGAAAAATGTTTATCTAAAATTTCTCACTAACAATGAAGAAAGTATTTTAGTCAGTTAACTTTTTGTGTCTGTGTGAATGGAACTATTATTCTAAAAATGAAAAAAAGTGTCTCTCACATAAATCCTTCAAAGTTAGTGCCAGAATCCGAGTTTCCGAATAGTTCGAAAAATTCACATTTACTCAATTGGACATTTGAACTTATATGATCATCATGCAGCGAGTTTTAACATCCGGGCATTAAACATTGGTTCACGATCACGTGCCTTATACGAATTTCTGTTCCCGTAAATTTCCCATACAAGAAAAAAATGCAAAGAATCTATAACTACTACAAATATTTCCCAAAATAACAGAATGGAAAAAAAGTGTTTCAACTGCATAAATAGTTAACAAAAGTAAAAATTTCGCAGTTAACGTTTTGCATCACAGTAATTATTTTGAAAAATATTCCACCTGTTTAAACCTCTTGTCTACATTTTCGTCCTATGACAACATGTTTAAAAATTACAGGAATTCCTTTTTCCCCCTTCCAATTCTGCTTACATACGTGTTTCGAATTTTGGGTAAACTTTTGAAGGAAAAATACACTCCGTACACTGATCAGATTATTTTTGAAAATATTCGATAATTCTCACATTTATAAGTTATTTCTGCTGGTCATTTTCAAAATATCATAATTTTTAGTTTATTACTTCACAATTAGATTTCATTATAAATAATATTGCATCCTGGCGCAGGTAATCTCCAGTCCTTAATCAAAGCTGATTGATCACACATCAGCCAGTAATCAGCCAAACTCATACACAACAAATATTTTGTTATAACTATATTCCCCATTGTATCACGCAAATAAGCTACTTTAATATTGTTAATTCGCTTAAAAATGATTAAAGAAAATAAAATCTGCATTTATGTTTTGTCCGCCAGTGCACTAAAATCTTTACAATATAATCTTAATATAACCACTTAAACAGAATCCGCTTTAAAATCAAATCAAGTACATTAATTTGCTTCCGCTAATTTACCTGCTAATTTCTAATACGTCTGTTTAATAACATAAATTGCAATAATCTAAGTACTCCACTTAAAATCCATCATTATCCGCGTTCATTCCTTAACACTTCGCGTGCAACAAATTTAAATTACCTCACTACCTAAAGATTTATCTCCATGCGTACAAGCATTACCTCTGTATCCAATTCAATCCTACTCGGTAACTATCAACTATTCCAAATAATGACTGAACTCTTTAGACTGAAAAGCTTATTATACGGTTGATTTATGGTTGGCAGCATTCGAATTAGATATTCAAGTAACTGATTAAAGCACCAGACCGTAAATTCATTATTCCCTATTTTACGATTACTGCACAGAATATAATGTCAACAGTTTCGGATACTGAATGAAATATTACCCTTCAATGTTATAGAAGACATTAAATTTTTCATTACTTACTTTAAGAAAATAAGTCGGAAGCTATCAAAGTATCCTGTGTCGCGTAAAAGTGAGATGGAAGAGATTAAATTAGAAATATCGATGTTTAAACTTTTATGAGAGTTTTATAGCGTGGTGTGAATAAGGAATGGACGGGCTCATTATCTGGGATTGTTTGTTTTGTAGTGAGTGACTTCTTAATACAGATAAGAATTATGGATTATTTAATGAGAGCTACAGTTCGCTGAAACAAGTGTTCCTTGAGCGGTGATCTTCCATGGGGAAAATAAGACGAGCCATAACAAAGGCATAAAAATGTTTAAAAATATTTATTTATTAATGCATCATAATAAAATATAATACTTATGATGATGGGAGTTAAAAATTAGAAACAGAAATATGCAAAAT
Source organism: Trichonephila clavata (assembly GCA_019973975.1). Taxonomy (NCBI): domain Eukaryota; kingdom Metazoa; phylum Arthropoda; class Arachnida; order Araneae; family Nephilidae; genus Trichonephila; species Trichonephila clavata. The sequence continues at coordinate 42,668 of BMAO01020534.1, forward strand.
TTATAATCATAAATTGTTATTTAATAGTATGCGCTGTAAAATACATGTAAACTTCCATTAGCAACATTTTTTCGAGAATATTTGTAGAATTATTTCTGGTTCTAAAAGTTGACCAGCTTGTTTCTCTTTTTGAAGGAAAAATGCCGTAGCTCAAAGCTACCGTGAGAGGGCATTGATTTGCCTTTTTACGAGTTAATCATTTTTTTTAGATAATTTCGTACTTAGAGATTTGGAGTAGTTTTTCATTTCTACATAAGATAACCATTTCTGATAAACACAGGTGAGGAATCCTTGAGCGTTCTAGTGGTTCTTTCTCTATTTTTGACTATTCTCTTAATCATTGTCCTTTTCCCTCTTATTTTCTTGCATTTACCCCCCCCCCTCCTATGGTGGCCGGATAACTCCTGGTGGCCGGCGAGCATATAAAAAAACGAAAATAAAATATTTATATAAAAAATTTATTAATTTACTGAAAGGAATCAAAACAAAATACATTCTCGCATAAAAAAATGCATATCCACACTGATATAAGATAACTATAAATGTATCAGTACGGCAAAAAATAGTTGATAATTAATTTATCAATATTAAATTAAAATAGATCTACTAATTATTAGTGACTCCTATGGAAGCTTATCATACACAAAAGTACGTACATAATTTAATAATTGTCTTGATAATTTGTGTGGTTTGTAATTAAAGTCGCATTGTGGCTTTGCCGTCGAAGTACATTATTATTGCATTCAATACATAGTTGTTGTAAGGAGAGACGCGATGGAAATTATGACTGAAAATTGGGTCAACAATATTTAAAGTTTGAGATGCTCTGATTTTAAGACTAAACTGTTACAAAGTAGAGGGCTGGTTTTTAAAAAAAGAAAATCTTCTTAAGAAACGGGCTTGGTTGAAAAATCTAGCAAAGTGTTCCTTCTCTTCTTAACTGATATTATTAACGCCATGGGGTATGATTAAATCCTTAAAATTCAGTTACCTGACCAAACTAAGGAAAATAAGTTATAGTATACTTATTCTTTTCTCCCTACTTACTTAAACAGCTCCATTGCACAGCAGGTTAGCAGTTAATTATCTCCGTGACATTGCCCGACGAAGCCTGGTATTGTCAATCATTGACAAAAATATTGGTGGAAAGACAGCATAACGGAAAATCTCGTCCTTTAGAACAGTTTCTTCTCAAAATTAGCCATCTTCTGAAGCTAATTTAAGTCACAGATGTAAGTTTTCCAAATTAGCGATTGTTTCCCGCAATTTGGAGTAATATGTCTCTCGGATTAATGCAAATAATAAAAAGCATCAATTCATCAAACTAAAACTTCTTTTTCAAATGTACATAATTTGCAAATTTAAAATATTTAGGTTTTACTAGTTTTGAATGGATTAATCGTTTATTTTTTAAACTGTGTTACAATAAACTTTTAATTGATTCTATGTATTGAAATAATTTTTTAATTAGGGACTTTTTTGTTAATTCTTTCGATTTGTTGCTTGAAACCATCTGATAAAAATCATTGTGCTTGATAAGCAGCATACTTACATTTTTCGTTTTGGCTCTATATAGAATCTTAAATAAAAGGTATTATTAGCGTATAAAAAGTAAGGGTATTATGACGTATAATATAGTATGAAACACGAGTATCTTTCTTTGGATGACCGCTCTAAGATAAATATTCCACAACAGAGAGAATTTAGTATTTAACGCATTAGTTAAATAAATTTCTCATTTATAATATAAAGACTACAATTCCTATATTGCCTTTTTAGTAGAGAGTAAAATGCTTCAGTAATTAATATAGTACCATCCTGTCAAAGTTTTCTTAGTGCGCAACATGCAGACGCCTAGACTCAAACGGATTTGATCTAATACTCTACAAGTTTAATATATATATATATATACCAAATTCTGTTTCCCCTTATTTTTCATTATAAGATACATAGAACATCCAAATGAATTTCTATCAGACGTTAAGTTTCCTAGTGATGATTTAAGTTTTTCAGAAGAGGGCTAGGAAAATTTTAAAGCACATATCAAAATCATTCAAAAATAAAATATTTTGAAATAACATGAATATAATATTATCGAATAAAGTAAAGATTTCAATATATTTAAAAAATGTAATAAACATTTATTTAAGTGAAATCCATTTTTCCACATGGAAAAATTTAAAATCAGTTTCTGTATAAATTTTTCAAATGTGTATTTTATATATATAAAATCTATTTAAATTTCGACAGAAACTTTTCCAAATGCAAAAATAAAACGCGGCCATGAGTGATTTTCTTATAATTTAAATTTTTTGTATTAATTTATCAAAGTCTGTAATGGGCCGGATAGAGAATTTCTAAATAATCAACATCTGGTCCGCGAACCGAAGTTAGTCCATCACTAGTCCATCGTATAATAACTCGGAGATATTTTGAAGTGTTTTACAGTTTCCTTCTTTATTTACTTTTTCTTTTCCTTTTCTTTTTCCTATGGTAATTTTTAAGCTATACTAATTAAATTATTATTTTTAAATGCAATTTTACCATATATAGTTGATTTATTTTTATATTTGAGTTAAAACAAATATAATAACTAGTAATGGTTCTTTTTTTAATGTTTTACTGACTACAAATACCTTTATTTTTTACGAAAATGCATCAACGATTGAAATCTGATGTTACTTATCAATTTAAAGGACACATAAAAAAAACTATGACAACAGTAAAACAAAACTCTCTTAATATTTAGACGCATGTTTATAAAAATATATATTTAAAATTCTAGGAAAATTAGAGCAATTGAGCAGATGATAACTCGATCATGAAATGCATTTTGAATTAACTTTTATTATTGAAATCAGCATTTTTGGTTTCATTACGTTGTTGGTATGAGATTTTTAGAAATTGTACTGAGCGTAAATGATATGTTTTACTACACATGTTAAAAAACTATATTATTATTTTTAACAATAATCTACTATAATTAGAGAATAACTAATCAATAATTAAAAATAGTTTTTTTTTAAAAATTATTTTAATAAAAAAATATGTTTTACATTTTTTTACATAAGTACAAAATATTCAGAAATATTAATAAAGAGCTTTCAAGACTTACTTATCATCATTCACCATTATTAATAGCTAAAATATGATAAATAAGTTGATTATACAAATTATATTAGTTCCACAATTTGTTAAAAACCTATGTTTGATGATTTATAATTTTGTATCGCAAAGTTAATTCAATTTTTCAAAAAAATTTCAGAATGTTAACCGTAAAATGTATTTTGAAAACATTTATTACCAAACAATACAATCATAAAATTTTTACCGAATTTAAGGATTGAATCACTTAAAAAAAAAAATTGATATGTGTGTGTGTAATATGCATCATTTTTATTTTGAAAAATATCAAATTCATATCTAAGTTTGAAAGATTAATGTAGTTGAAAATATGAGTATAATATAATGCATAAAATTTTAACTTAAATAAAAAGCATAGCATTAGAACTTCATAATAAGTTATAAGAAATAAATAAGGATTTCATCTGCGTAATTTCAGCAATATGTACAAAGATTCAGGAGACAAGAAGAAAGGAACGATTACACTTGCCTCTCGCATATCGTAGCAATATTAAAAATACTAAAAAACATAAAAATTATTTTGATTTGTATAGATATTGTAAAAACATACCTTCTTAAAATAAATAAAAAATATGTGATACATGCAACTATTAATTTTCCAGGCCATACTCAAACAATTTTGGAGGAGGAAGTTTGTTATTTTTTTATTCTTTTTCATCTAATTTGAAATATTCAGTAGAAAAAAAAGATAGTCATGACTTATATTAGGAAGTCATGACTAAAAATCATGACTAAAAGGATTTATCGTAATTATTCCATTTAACTTTCTAAACATGGTCTAATTAGTTTAATTAAGTTACTTGATCAAAGTGATTAGTGACAACTTTCTTTAAATAACTTTACTACACTCCAAAAAGATATATTTTGCTGATCTTCGATAAGAAAAAATAGCTAGAATATGTAGCGAAAAATTTCTTTTGGGAAAACCGTTTTTACATTAAATGCTTACGCTAATGCTACTAAAAAACCTTGTTACCATCCTTGAGATAAAATAAACGTACTTTAATATTCAACTTTTTGCATATTTATTCTAATAAGTAGCTTATCTATTGAAAATTTTGTTTATTTTTATTCTTCAAAACACGATGAATAAACTTTATCTAAAAACGCAAAGCATGTAAATTATTTTCTTATTTTTAAGTGGCTTTGAATACAATGTATTCGTTTTGTAGGGACGGGGATATTTTTAAATTTATTCCTTCAATATAATTTTAGTTGAAATAACATATTTTTAAATACATGTGACAATGTTTATAATTTTCATATTATAATAAAAATTTACTTATAATTTTATTAAAACCAGAGAAGTATGTGGTTTTAGGAAAAGCAAATAATGTTTTGTGGTAAGTTTAATGTTTTCCAATCCTAGAAGAGATAAAAAAAAAAGTACATAAAAACTCAAACTATTGAATAACTCAAATATATGTATAACCGCAAGTATACATTTATCATTTGTATTCGCATTTTTTTTTTTTCTAAATTAAAACATTTAAAAACAGCGAAAAACCAATTTTTGTTGGAATACATGCATAGCGAGTTTATCAAATTTTAAACGAGAATTGACAATTTACAACACTAACAACTTAAATGTCAAAACATCAAATGTGAAACACTGCATTTCTTAAAACTGTGTTCAAATTGTTTTATTAGTTGCTAATATCTATATCACAAAAAGCTGTTTATATATAACAAAAAATACAGTTTTACTTTGAAGTTTTTCAATTACATGTATTTTTATTTCAAAAATTAAAAAAAAATTAACGCATTAGATTGTTGTAAAGAATTATATTTTGTCAATAATTTTAGAATATTTTACTTGATCAAAATGTCTTTTAAGGAAATACCAGAAGTAAATTATCTATTATGAAACCCAGTGGCTGAGTGGTAGTACATCGCGCTTCCACACCACAGGTCCGAGTTCAAACCGGCAAATTCGACTCATCCTTTCATTGGGTCGATAAATGAGTATAAAGCTTTCTTGGGAATTTAACACTGGGTGTTTCGCGTCAGATTGATCACCTGACCGGAACATCTGCTCGTTCACTTCAGAGCCCAATTGACGTATACTGATATGGGCTCAGTACGCCTTGCCTCATCGGCTGTTGCACCACTGAAATAAGTTAAATTATCTATTATAAATTTATTTTTTAGTTTTTTTATTCATATTCAGCTTGCTTGTAGGATTTTTCTTTAAAAGTAACTAAATAATTTACATAATAGTACAGAATTTAATCAATTCGGCCACTTTATTATAAATCATCCTTAGTTACTAAAACGCGTAAATCGATATTTTTACACTTATGTCTTACATCAAGCTATATTAAAGGCTTCGAAGCAGTTTTACTTTAACTGTACATGCCTATGTTTCTCTATAATACTAACTTTCATTTTAGAAAACATAATGTATTGGTACTCTATATATACTGTTTACATAAAAATCAATGCACCAAGAAAAAGTCAACCGAAAGGATTTAAAAAAAGTAGATGTAATTCATGTATATGTATTGAAAACGAAACGTTTACATATTTATTGAAGTTGAGTGCTTTATTTATAGGAAATATACGTAGTACGATCCAAAAATTCGGAGACTGGGGCCGTAGATGACGTGCGACGAAAGTAAGTACCTCAATTTAAGCACTTGAAATGCATTCTCCCAACCCACCTCTACCAGGCCAAGTTGGTTTGGTTCATGTCATGTAAACGAACAGCACGTGCAGCTGTTATCTTCCGAAGCTAGTTAGCTTTGTTCTACGGTGTAAGAACGATAGCTTTTATTGAAAAGCGATGAACATTTAATGCTGTCATCGCTTAGGTAAAAAAAACAATGGAGACTTTGGAAATGCTAAGTAAGGTGTGTGGTGAATTAACCATAGCGAGATACAAGACTTACGAATGGCTTTGGCACTTTTAAGAGGGCCAAAAACCCATCGAAAACGATGAACACATTGGATGACCGACTTCAGGGAATGCAGAAAATCTTGCTTTGGCGCCTGAATGTGTTCGTAAAGATCATCGTCAAATACTTGCACAAATCGCTGAAGGTACACACTTCCCAAAGACGTCGTTTGAAGTAATCCATTCGTCGTAAACTGCTTCAGTTCTGGCAGAGTGATGACTGGTATCTTCTGCATTAAAAAGCACCAGCACATCGACCCAAATTGGTAAAAGACTTCCTTGCCAAAACTCACACTAACATGCTTTCATATCCCCTCTATTCACCAGAATTAACCCAGTTTGACTTTCACCTGTTCTTATCAATGGAAAAAAACATTTACAGGGACTTCGTTTTGTATCATCAGATGAGGTGAAATGAGCATCGATGAAGGCCTAACGGGATGTTGCGAAAAATGGCTTCCAGCTGTGCTACCAAAATTTATACGAACCCTGGCAGAAGTGTATTGTCGTCTACAGGGGACTACTTAGAAGGTGGATGTGTTTCGGTGTTGTGAACTATTCAGGGTAAGGTTTTCTACATCTTGTCCCCGAACATTTCGATCATACTACGTAGTTACAAGAGCAAAATAAATAAACAAACAATTCATGAATAATGTGTTTCCATTAGGCAAGCTATTATCCGATTCGGTATTGTCTCGTGGAATTGGTTGATATCCTCGTGCGTGATTACCTTTCGTTCACAATCCAACTAGAGAATAAGATTGGCATGTTTCAGATATGGTTAGAGACACTTATTATTCAAAGGTCGAATGTGCTCTATTGTGGAGGAGAACTATCGATCGCGCCGACCAAGGAAATGCTGGAGAACCACTGGAAACCGCATCATACGTGGTCTGTCACCATTTTGCATAAAGGTAAGCCCAAGGCCATGGGAATCGATGGACAACTCACTGGGGTTTTAGAATCTCGATGTCGTACTATGATGCTGTATGCGTGCCAAGCATGAAGAAAAATCGCCGTCTATGAAAATGAATGTAACCCTGGTTGTTAATCTGTATATCGATCGACTGTCAAATGAGTATTCTACCACACGCCTGGACGTCCAAAGACACGTTTTTATGCTCATGTGTTTCAATTCAAACCAGGCCAAAACAACTTTACTCCAGCTCCCAATAGTATAGGTAGAATGAGCATGGACCGATGCAAATGCGTCTGGCAGCGAGTAACGGTGAAGGGCAATCGGTGCAATGGTTTCCTTGTTATTAGTCCCGTTTGGGGAGTCACCTATCTAAGACCATTTCAGCCATTGGTGCTCCGGTTTCAAGTCAAATAATTTGTGACTTATCATACGCTGTGTGCTCCGATAGGCAGAACTTAGCCTAGCAATAGTCTTTGTTATAAGACGGTCTCCACTTATACTACAGAAATGATGCTTTACAATAATTGACATCTCTCTCAATTTGAAATTTGCGACAGCATTTGCATCTAACAAGATAACGTTGACAAAGTTATCATTATTAAAATTTCTAGCCACTTTATCCAGCTTACCCTCTTTTCCATTGCCTGTAATGTCAAATAGGCAAGTAACCGTTTAGAGAAAGCAGACTTTATATAGCTTCTGTAATCTAAACAGGTGAGAGCAAACTTCTTCAGTTATCCATGAACCTCCATTTAGAATTGCCTGAAGAGCTGCTTTTAAGTCAGAAAAAATGTCGAAACTTTTAACCTGTTCTAGAAAAGGAAGAGTCTCGTATAGATCAAGAGCCTCATCAAAAGTAAATCTTTCGCATATTTGGATATGTGTGTGAGCAATATTATCCAATCGCAGGGCTTCTTTTTAGGGCGTTGTCTTTTATGTTATAAAAAAGAAACTAATTCTTTTAAATAAAATCAAAAAAGCTGAATTATTATTACTATTACGTAATATTAATTACTTGGCATATGTTTAATTTTTGATTTGTGGTCTATTTGACTCATTGAAGAAAAGAGAAATCGGTTAAAAATGGAGCAAACATTTAGCACTTGGCCTAAGTAAAAGGTTTCGTGTGCGTTCATTTTAAAACTCCCACCACCACCACATATACATATTTTCCTACAATACATCATATATATATGTGCGTGTGTGCATAAATGTTCTCCAATACTTTTTAATTCATAAATCTCTAAGTTTTTATTAATTCCAAAATTCAACTTCATTATTGTTGAAAGCGATAATTTAAAATCTGTGCATTTTTATTTGAACAGGCACTTTAGAAGCACGGAATGTCTGGACACGTACTACACATCTATCCTTTCTTTGAATGTTCTTTTTTTCTTCTTTTTATTACTTAAAACAATAACTCAAAACTCTTTAAGGATTTTCATTCGTGTGTGCTGCAGTTTTTTTTTTTTAATATTATTTCTACTTCACACTTTTGTTGTTTTTTTAAATCAATTGTACAGATATTTTTATACAGAATCCTGTATAATATAATTAAAGTAGTTTTGCTATACGATATTTATATTGTCATACATAAATCAGAGTAGCACATAATTTAATATAACTTCCATTTTCAATTTTTTCACACTAAATAACGCATACTATTCTCATATACTTATTTCTATTTATTAATTATATTATTTTTCTTATATTTCATTGAATATTAAAGAATTTTTGGTGCTCCTTAAATTTGGTAAATGACTGTTCGTGACTATGGTTATTGCCACTGAGATTCAATAAATTGTTACGCCCACCTTTTAAAATAATTGATAATAAGACCAACTATAAACTATTTTCCTGTTTTACTTAATGAAACCTATGAATTAGGTGTAGTTAATTTAATGTATTATCCTTTTTTCTACGAATATGTTGTCAGTAACATTTGGGACTTGATTTACTGAAGGTATTTATAAGTTCCGGTTCGTGACCTGTTTGCATTAAGGAGCTGAAAACATAAATCTGGTCAAAAATGATTTATTGGTCGTACATTTGCAAAAAGACAGAATATTAAGATCTGAGCACAACTAAATACTTTTTCTAGTAGATTAATAGTAATTTCTACTTTAACAAAGTATGTGCAAAACATTTTAAATGAACTTAAAATCTTCATTTATATCCCAAATTCTTTTGTATTTTACGTGACTGTTAATTTTGAGTGTGTTCCAATAGGTTCCTACATGTCTAATCTTTCATTTGGTTATTCTGAATATTCGTTTATTGAGAAAAAGTACCTTTAAAACCGCAAAGGATTTTCAGTGGTATTTTATAAAAATAGCCAAATAACTATGTTCAATTCACTCTGTTTTTTTATAGTGTATTCTCAAAGTACTTTTATGATTTGTTAAGCAAAAATATCTCTCCTAATTGATGGCGTGGTAAATTAGAGACCATGGTCTAGAACTGGTGCCCAGCACGTCATGAATTTTAATTCTAGTGTCCTTGAAGACCCCGCGTCTAGAGGGCTGGTGCACGCTGATTCTGTCGCAGTTGAAAATCTTCAAGTTGGTGACGTGTAACTGAGTAGAGAGGGAAGGGTAGCAAATCAGATGTCGCCCTCGTCACTTGGAAAATCACAGTCGAAATTACGAGGTCTGTCATCAGTAGTGGTTGCAACCTGTTATATGTATATATAAAAAATTATTGCAAGTTTGACTTGATGGTCAGGGTCCAAGCTCCCCCCACCCCCCTTTGAGCTTGAGGGCTTCGATGTACTGAACCGCCTAGCCAATTGGTAGTTACGCCACAGTGTGGACTGCATAAATTCTATTTATAACTCACACAATATAACATGGTCACAATATGTCACAAGTTGTCTTTCCCTTTCGCGCTGTTTTTATTCCAACGGTTCCCTTTTGATCAGTGACGACATCGCACTTCCTATGAGGAAGGGATTTTCCGTTGGAAGTCTACACTTTGGAATGGGGAGATCTCCAGAAAAAACTTGTACACTTCTACCGTTTCCTGCATTGAAGATATTAGTCATTAGAGACAAATTTTGTTTTGCTTTTTTTTTACTAACTGCGCATTTGTTTGAATATTATTCTTTTTTTAATTTTCTTTTCTTTTACTTTCCCTGTAAGTATTTTTAAATTTCTGTTTATGGCTTATTCAAATGTGCTTTTTTTGGAACTGTGCAATTATGAACATAACATGCTAATTCTTGTCTGTTACTTAGAAGTATACGCTTGAACTCTTAAAAATACCTGCAAGCTACGTAAATTTACCTTTGTTTACTTCTCTGGTAAACAAAAATGTAAGAGATAAAAATTTTGCTCAATCAAGAATGAATGCGTTGCTTTCTTAAGGGACTGGTTTGTAGATGTAATCCCTTTCGGTTGAGCTCAGTTCATTTGGGCATTCCGTTAGTGGCCCTCGTGTTGCTTTGTAGTGTGACGTGCTTTATAGTGTCCTAATTTGATTCATCCTCAATTTGTTATTTTTACATAAAAATAAAGGATTACAAAACATGCGTAAGTAATAAATTTTAATAAAGTTTTATTAAAAAATATAATCTAATAGACATTAAATAGTACGCCTAATTATATCACACATTTAAAATACCTCTGCATATGTTATTAATTATACGTTCTCTACTCTAAGATAAACGAATGAGTATACTAGTCTCTACTGATAAACAAAATCAAACAGTGAATCAGGAATAAGAAAAATAAATGACATTCAGATATGAAAAAGTTTTTAGGACAAAAAAAATACAAAGAATTGAGTTTTATTGCCTACTTGATATTTATTCGAAACTAAAGAAAAATTCAGAATTTCATTCGTGTAAAAGAATTAATCGGAATAATTAATAAAGCTTCCTTCTACATCTCCAATTCAAAATATTAGAATACTGAAAAACAAAGTGCAGGGTGGTTTGTGATTTCCCTTTTTTCCCCTGGTATAAATGAATCCTTTAGTATTTAAAAGAGCATTAAAATAGTCTGCATATTTTATAAATTGACTGAACATAAAAATTAGTATGATATTGCAATTTTTTTCTTCTAAAAGTTAAAATATTTGGAATAACTAACACGGAGTTTCAAAAATATTAAAATGGCATAAAAAGGATAATAAAATTTATTTAAATGACAAATATTATGAAATATTAATATTTACTATCTTTTTCATCGTCCTAACCTCGTTCATTTGTACGGTCCCTTTTTGGGAATTATTGTCTTTAAAGTTGATCACCATTATTTTCTGACTTTTTGCTTTTTTATAAAAATAATTGCTCACATAATAGTCTTCTCTTAATATAATGTTTAATTAGTTTGTGTGTTTGAAATTATATTTAACATTTATGTATTTTATTATTCATGAAATGCATGTATAATGAAATGCATGTTATTCATAAATGCATTCATGACATTCTTTTTTTAAATTTTGATTGTAAATTATTCTTTTTTACTTTCGTCTTTTCGATATTATATCTTATGTGTTCTATGCCAAAATAATTGTTTTTCCTAATGGAAATTATATGTATATATTTTCTGAATCACACAGCAATGGAATTGAGCAAATTGTTTATTTCATAGCAAGAACATTTAAAAACTGCAATAATCCTCATTTGGAACTACTGATCACCATTTTAGAGAATAGTTTATTATTTGCAACACAAACAGCAGTTTCATTTCCTCTCATGAATCTGCTTTTGATATGTTTCTAAGTAAATTTGAGTATTGATGAACGAATGATTCGTTATTGTTATCATCTATTTTCTGAAGCAATTTATTTGGGTCAGTCCATACGGTTTGGTTTCAAGCAAATGAGTAATGTGTTTTGGATACTGATATCTATGAAGCTCGCTTAACTAGTAATTCAGAGAATGATACACGTGGGTCAGGGCAATTGGTTATGTTGCGAAAAATAGCAACCATAGAAAAAAATTAAATACCATGCTTTCGTTTTGATAATTTTGTCACTAGTTTTGATTTGTTAAAAACCAATAAAAAGGAAATGTGCTTGAGACCGGAACTGTGATAAATAATAGGAAAAATTGTGGCAACCACTTTGGTGCAAATGGTCAATCCCCGTACTCGTCATTTCAAATCTAGGCAATTTGGCAGTTTTTATTCTGATGTGCACTTTGTTTTTAATTTTATTGTCAAGTCATTCGTGGTTTTAGCTTAACTAATTTTTAATACTATAATTTAAATTTAATTATGTTAATCAAAGTTAAGTTATTCTTCAAAATGTCATTTGTGTTTTAAAGCCATTAAAGTTAGTTTCCATAAGCTTTATTGGAGTCAGAGAATACCCGTAGCTAAATACTGGTGACCAACGATAAAATGTTCCATAAACAAAGATATCGAAGTAAAGAAAGAATTTCGTTGTGTTATTGTTAAAGATATGACGAATTAAATAGGACATTGTTAAAATGGTGTACAATCATTCGGAAGTTGCACGTTGGAGGCGTGTGGGAAAATGGCGATGAACAGGGAAAAACAAGTTCTAATTCAAAAGCTGGATACCATTACAAATTGCAGTAAGAATAACATTATTTAAAAATATTATTAATTTACTCAAATGAAGCCAAATATAATACATTCTGGCATAATAAAAAATAAATACTCATTTATACTGACATAATATATTTATAAATGTATCAGTACTGCACAATGTATTTGACAGTTAGTTTAACAATACCAAGTTAACAACATGTTTAACAATTACCAGTGACTCCATGGGTTTGTCATACATAAAATTTTATAAAATATTTAATACTTATCTTAATAATTAGTTCGGTATATTTAATGTCATATTGTGTAGATTTACCTCAAAGTACATTATTATTGAATTTAATACATTGTTATTGTATGAATGGGAGGGCAAAGAAAATTATGATTGAAAATTGGGTCGCAAATATTGAAAGATTGAGAAACACTGCATTAGAGACTTAAACGCAGCTAATAATATATTTGCTAATATAATATATATTTGCTAATATTATAGATAAGGCTCTAGAGTTCATGTTCGTACAGTGTTTATTAATTTATTAGTAATGCAAGGAATTTTTTGCTACAAAAATTTTATTTTTAAATTTTAGAAGAGAAGTTGTTAGAAGTTTTCGAAGAATTCAAATTCTGTGTTTGACCTGCGTGAAAAGACCATGTTAAAATGATCCCATGAGAACTCATAGATGCAAGAGAAAATCATAATGAGAATTATTTAGAGTGAACATTCGATGAAAAATTGTGTTTGTGTTAAAATATGTCAGGAAAAAAATGTATAAAGTAGAATATGAGGTAATATAGTATGTTGAATGTACAAGGTAACAAGGTACTCACAAGATACATTTTGTAATTATTTACTTATAATTTACTATAACCTTCAAATGGGGAATCATTTTTAAATCAATGAAAATTAAGTAAAATTTCTAAAGTTTAATGGTCTATGTTTTTTTTTTTTATGTAAAAACATAACTTTCTATGAGAAAGATATTTTTGAAAAATCTGGCTGTAATGAATTTATAAAGCCACCTACATGAATTGGCTTAATATACTCCAATTTTTACATTAATATTTAATTTTTAAGCTAACATTTTAAACAAAGCAAAGGTTACCTTTTTTGCACTTATACTTGGTTGTTTGTATCCCGCTGACAAAAAACGCAAAGTAACACCCGTTTGTAATTGAAGGGCACAAGTCACTTTAAGTGCTGCCAGCTGAGGACTATGAACGCTGATTGATTTATTAGGAAATTTATTTTGCTCGTTTTAGCATCTTCCTTGCTACTTTCAGGAGTATGGAAAAAAACGCGACTTCTGCGCTTTCCACGAATGTCTAAACAATGAATCATTTGACCAATACACTACTCAGATTTTAGTGCAACCGAATGGTGTACAATGCATCAAAAATTCCATCATCCATTGCTTTGAAAGAGCAATGAAAAATATTGCCTCATCAGCTGCTAAAGGATGGTATTAATAGACTGCCATTTGTTGACAGTTTCCTCGTACTTCATGGTGAAACATATCGCGTACTGACGAGGATAGTGGACAGTGTTGGGTTCACGGATTTACTAGTTCAAATTTTAAAGGATGGGAAATTTGAACTGTATGTCGATAAAGATATATGGTTACAGGACCCACTAGTCATTTTTTAGCTATTTGTAATTGAAGAAAATAAATATACTATACTACAAATTTTAAACTAAATGTGTGGCTCCAAGACCTTGCGCTCTCCTTTTGAGATGAATTTACAAGCGTTTGTGATTGTCCTTTGTATGATTTGTATAGCTATGTGGTCTGGTTGATGTGCATGGGTTTCATTGACAATGTTCCTTCCAAAATTAGCATCACAATAGTCTTTCACTTAATTCACACTGTTATGGAAATACCACAAATGCTACGAGTATGACTTTTGACAAATCTCTGCATCTACACTAAACATATATTTATTCTCCGTTCTTAGGTAATGTCCACAAGTCAAGCCTACTTTTTTCAACTAACAGATATTACGAAAATACTTCATTTAATGATAAGTAAAATGGTTTTTGTAAGGAAAAAAAGTGCATTATATATATAAGTTTATTAAAGCGTATTGCTACTGTTAAGGTAATAGATGGCGCTGTTTCAACAGTGGTGTTAAGTGTACCCTCCATAGTGCGGGGATTCATATGTATGGCAGGAGAGAGAGAGAAACATTTGTGACAGAGTCTAAATACAGTTTGTGAGGCTGTTATTAGGTGCGAGAGTCGAGTAACGCATAAGGTGTGATATAAGCTAGTAGTGTGTAAAGTGTGAGTAGTTGGTAGTTGTAATAAAGTGTTATTTGTTTTTAGAGAGTGGTACTTAATTCTAGATATATACTAACGTCAATGCAGCTACTTACAATCAGTGTAGAAGAAAAATTTTTAAACCAAATACTGTTTTAAAATATGAAGGTTCAATATGTATGTTCATAATTTGGCGAAGGTAACGATTTCTTTAACGATGATATTTTTTTCTGTTGATGTTCCAGGGATGATATTGACGAGTAATAAGTCTTTGATAGTTTGGTAATCCACTTTTATTGTAAGTTAAACACATTGCGTTCCGACAATACTGAAGGCAGACAAGAGACACAGACCGGGCTGCATATAGTTGCACATGACAAGGACAAAGAATCAAAAAAGAAAGGACTTTCTTATACGAAGCGTCAAACGGAAGTACAATATTTAAGTGCGAGCCCTGAAGGAGAGGACCATTGCAAATAAAATATGTTCAAGATAGTTTGAAGCTGGACGGATCAATGCAAAACTTCGAATTATCAAGAGGATAGGGAAAAAAATCCCAAAATGCACGAAAAGAATTTTTTTTCTAATACATTTAAATTTGAAACTATGTAATAAAACAACAACTGTAGACATGTATAAATTTATTTTAAAGTATTTTTAAAAAGTACATATTATACTGAAGTTTAAAAAAAAGTCCTATATTTGAAGAATACATTCAATATATATTCTCTCTCATACACAATTCTACGAATCTCTTCTTCACAATAGCGGACCATCCTTTCTGAACACAGGTGTAGTAAGGTCACGTGCTAAACGAAATAAATGCTGACAACAGGTGTGGTTGGTCTATTGTCCACTTGAAGAAGTAAAGCAATAAAAGTGTCTTTTCACCTGAAGAACCCGGAAAGTCACAGAAAGGGTAGCAGACAGATGGTTTTTAAAGGGTTACGTTACAGGGGAGACACGCAGAGGCAATACAACACAAAACTTGTAAGCTCCAACCTGTTTGCTACAAAGATTGTGCTTGAAAGTGAGTGTTTGAGTTGTCGACAGTTTTGTAAGATAACTTTGAATTATCGCGTATTGTAGTCTTGACAGCCACAGATATTACTTCGAAATATTGTATGTACAAAAACGTATTGTTTTGGTTCGAAATATCAAAAGTTTTTCTAGGGACTGAGCATATACTTCGAATTAGCGACAGGTTTGTACTATCAAATGTTTGAATTATCGAGAGTCGACTGTATACATATATAACATATATATATATATGACAGGCCCCAGGCCTGCTGGTTAAAAGAGGAGGGCATCATCTCTCAAAAATACTTCTTTATTCCGCTTCAATCATATAAAATCCAACATGGCGGCCCTTTGGCGAGCAACCAAATAGAACAATAGACAGTAATTCGACGAGGAGTCACCAGCTAAGCCTTTTCGAGTATGCGTTATCTTTCGTCAGCTCTCGCTCCACCTTTAAATAGGCTTATTTACCTACAAATCCTTACACGATGGCAAAGAGTTCGCTCTATTTTTATTTATTAATCACTTAATTTTAAAGCTAATCTTTTCAAACCTGACATATATATACGAGGGCATTTCGAAAAGTAAAGATACAATGGCTCGCATTCCTTAAAAAAAACATTTATTTAGAAAACGTCAGTTACATCTTATTAACTGGAATATTTATTATTTTTTGACTTAATCACCCCCGTTATCCAAACATTTGTTAAGTCGGTGCACAAGCTTTTGTATCCCACAGTCATAGAAGGTTGCCGCCTGTTGTCGGAACCACATTTCAACTTTATCTTTGATCTCATCATTGTCGTGGAATGATTTTCCACCAAGATGTGACTTCAGGTAACGGAATAAATGGAAGTCGCTGGGTGCATGATCCGGGCTGTTTGGCGGATGGTCCAATACTTCCCATTTGCATTGTTTGAGTAGTGCTTTGGTTACGAGTGCTGTGTGAGGCCGAGCGTTGTTATGAAGCAAGTGGACTCCATTTGTCACCATTCCCTGCGTTTGTTTTGAAATGCCCTTAGAGACGTTTCAAAGTCTGGCAATATGAGCAGCATTAATTGTCGTTAAAGGAGGCATAAATTCAAATAGAAGAATGCCTTGTCTGTCCCAAAAAACAGAAGCCATGATTTTTTCCGCTGAAATCGAAGTTTTGCATTTCTTGGCCTTTGGTGAATTCGAATGGCGCCATTGCATTGATTGTTGCTTGGATTCAGGTGTATGGTGATAAACCCACTTCTCGTCACCTGCTTCTGCATAGCGTGTGAGGAAGTCGAGTGCAAAGCCCATCCTTTTCTTTTTGTGTTCTTCCGTTAACATTTTTGGAACCCAGCGCGCTCACAATTTCCTATACCCTAACTTGACAGTCACGACTTCATAAAGAGTTATCATTGACACTTCCGGTATGATCTGATGCAATTCTTTCAATTTGAGACGTCTATTCAATCGTCTACGTCGAATTGCTTCCTCCATTCTCTGAAGAAGAGCATCAGAGATCACAGATGGCCGACCTGTTCTTTGTTCGTCATGAACATCGGTCCTACCTTCAGAGAAATGACGACACCATTTCGTTACATTTTGTTGATTCATAATGTTCCCACAAAAAAACAGAAACAATTTATTTGTGAATATCCACTGGTCGCTGACCTTTTGCTTGAAGAAAATGTATGACGGAGCGCACTTCGCATTTGACGGGACTCTGAATCGGGACAACCATTTTAAGCATGATCTACTCCAACCAGAATCAACGTTGCAATGCCGAACGACTTCAAGGAGCAAGCTAACGGTTCAAGGTTAACAACTGTGTTGCCAACTTGCTCGCCAAGACTTTTCTTTTCCTCTGGCGTACGGTGTATCTGTACTTTTCGAAATGCCCTCGTATATATATATATATATATATATATATATATAAGAAAAATGAATTCACTTGTGTTAGGACAAGACATGTTGGTATTGATGAGATATTTTGTATGGTTGCAGTCATTACGCGATTGAGAGAGAGAGAGGAGGAAACATCTTGTTATATAAATTCCGCATATATTTTAAGCAAACACGAAACGAACAGAGACGAATACGCAGCACAATTGCACAGGGACAACCTTATGCGGCATCTAGGTCATTTCCAAAGATGATTCTTTATTCGCTCTTGAGATCTCAGCTTTGTATAGTTTTGTTCAAGCAGATGCTTTTAGTATCATAGAGAATTTTTGTGAACAGTCAGAATTATACAAGATTGTATCCTCTTGTCTTAAAAACACAAACGTGTGAGTTTTTATTAGATAAACGTGTGATTATTTTCCATTCGGCTTATATATACACACAATTATGAAGCAAATTTTCTTGATATAGAAATTAAATTAAAAAGTAATGTTATAATTTGTGGTGACCTGTAGTTACCCTTTACATTTGAACCCTCCTGCCTATCTGTAAACCCGGCTAGATTTGTAGGAGGAACTAAGACATAATGCCAATCTAATTTGATTTATTATTTCTTATTACTGATCATGAGCAAGCACAACACAATGCTAATTAAGGATATATATAACATTGGTAGAGTTCAGAGGTGAGATACACAATTGCGGGGATAATATTACAGAACCTCAACTGAATCTAAGATAGCTTAAATACGCTCATTTACAACTTCGCCGCACACTAATAATCAGCTCTTACTTAATCAATTTTACGATACCTGATTCCTTAATGCTTCGGTTGATTCACGGAGAACTTCAGGAACTATCTTTAACTGGATCAACTAACGATGGATCCACTCTCCGTAATATTTAATTACACTGCTTTTCAATCTTCACTAACCACTTCTCCTTGCACACATCAAGCGTATCAACTTCACTTAACTTGTCAACAACTACATGTCGACAGCTGACTAGCTTCACTTTACTTCACTTAACTTTGTCTTACTTCACTC
This sequence comes from Trichonephila clavata, assembly GCA_019973975.1. Classification (NCBI taxonomy): domain Eukaryota; kingdom Metazoa; phylum Arthropoda; class Arachnida; order Araneae; family Nephilidae; genus Trichonephila; species Trichonephila clavata. The sequence continues at coordinate 61,343 of BMAO01020534.1, forward strand.
CCCTTCAACTCGCGAAAACCGAATTTATATAATATTCCTCATTTGCATAAATCACGTTTGGTTCCTCGATGAAGGTTGGTTGAAAAAAATATTTTGATTTAAAGAAAAAAGGAGTAATTAGTGGAAACGCATATAGATCCGTCACAAATTACTAACATTAATGATAATGGAGATGAATTTAAATTCAATATTATAAAATTACCTCATTGGCTAAATTATGTGCATGTTTCAATATTCAAAAATATTATTATTAATTGCATACAATGTAGCAAAATTTTTTGTTTCGAAAAAATTTTAAAAAATAAAAATATAGAAACATTTTATTAAATCTATTTCATTCAAAATACCCAATTCATTTTACTAATAGTTATTTGTGTAAAGAAATTCTAAATAGTAAGGATTAAATTACTAAGAATGTTAATAGTTCAGAATTATTATTATTATTATATCATTTTTCCTGTTGAGACGTACTTATAGTGAGAAGTACTTATAGACGTACCTGCATAGAAAAATTAAGAGTTAAAATTACTTATTCCTTTATTTTATTTTGACCATAGTAATATTTTATACTCCAATACAAATATAATCTTAGAATCCTTCAAGTAGAGGTAGTATGTAGACATGTACTATTTAATATTTCACAATTATTAACTTCAAACTTTTGCTAAGTGCTACTATTCAGACAATATCATACAATGAATTTGTATTTGGCTCCAGAATCTGGCAAAAACTTATTTATTGTACTCAGATTCAGAGCGCACTATGCATTTTTGAATGCAATTTCAGGTAAGGTACATTTTACTTCTAATGTATTTCGAAATTCTATCCATTATTTTCAATAGGATTTCGCTCAGTATTATTAACAGAAAGGAGGAAGGTTGGTTATCCAGAAAACATGTTAAACCTCACCTTTATATGAAATTATTTTATATATAAGAACGGTCCTAAGTCATCAATGTTTATAATATTGCAGCATCCATATATTTTTTAAATTCTAACATTTTTATAAATTATAATATATGTTTTATATTCCAATTTCTGTTTTTGTATGCTTCAGCTCTAGTGTTCTAATTAATGTCTCTATAGAAAAGAATATTAACTATATATAATTATGTATATTTAGCAAAGAAATCTTTAAAATGAGAATATTAATTATTTTGTTCTTATATAAAAAATAAAATAATAATAATGTCTACTATTTTTTTCCGTTTTAGAAAAGCTTGAAATATTGGTATTGAATTCTAAATACACATTAAAAAACGTATTTATTTAATAAAAAACGCTATTTTTTTATAAACATTTTAACCTACAGACATTTCAGTGAAAATGTTGTGGTTTTTCTAATTATAATAGTCCCACATCGTTACAAAATTAAATTACGTATAATTGATGAGCTCTTTATTAGTATTCAAAGCATACATTGAAAGCTTTTGTCAATTTATTCATATTCGGATATTCTGATTTTTTGTATTATTTCTTTTTTTATTATGTAAGTGCTGAAAATTGAAAAGTTGAAGCTATTAGCTATTTAACACTTCTTTGATTATTTAGCTAATGGCAAATAACTCCAACTATTATCAAGAATCCCCACGAGATATTTAAAAAAGACACCTAGGAATTAATTCTTCGGAAGTATGAGGAAGAAATCCTAATTCGTAAGTTTAAATTATTCAACTCAGCATTTTTAGTTTTGTGTAAATAAAAATGTCTATGTATTTAATTTTTTTCCTTGTGTAATTAAATATATTTTTTTCGTTAATAATACAAGATTATTTTTACGTTAACTAAATGAAGTTGAAGTTGTTACAGTAACTTTCTATATCATGACTTAGATATTAATAGATAAGTTAAAAATCTTTCTACGCTTCTTCTTAATCCAAATTCAGATGTATCCCTTTATCTTAAAGTTTTTTTTTAAACTTTTAAATTAGTAGTTCCGAGAAAAAAAAGCATATATTATTTATTTCTCTTGATTTTTTTACGATAGAAAGTTAATATATATATTTATTTTACTTCCCCTTTCTTATTTATTGTTTTTAACATCAAAAGCATTTTGTGCATAAATGTTGAAATTAGGATTTTATTTATTTATATTTTATTGATACAGATTTTTTGGTTGAAAACATGCGTTTGAGACTTCAAATTTATATATTATTACAATGCATAGTTGCTAAAATAGTACTTTATGCAAAATAAAATCCAAAATCGTTTTTATTTTAAAATCGAAATCCTCTGGTTCAATATAAAATTTGTATGAATTTTTTTTATCTTGCTACTTTTATTATTATATGAATCATTATGTTTATATATTATTATGCTTTTGGGAATACTTTTATGAAAACTGATACACCATTTAATAAATTAAAACAACAATACGTATCCGTTTTTAAATATTAAGTGATATTTTCATTTTAAAATATTCAAAATACATTTTTGAATTCAAATCATATTCAGCTTTTTTTTATCGCAAAGTTGGATTTCTTTGAGTACAATCTTTTCGCTATCATTGCTAGTTATTTCAAATTACATTAAATGAATATTTCTTTATATAAGTATATTTATACAAATCATTATGGTAATACGAGGGTAGATAAGAAAAAAAAGGTTACAAGCCGCTGCATTTGAAAACTACATATTGTGGAGAAGTTTTTCCCCATAGGGGAGACAGATGGCGATACTTGTCATACAGCTGGTTTGCGGGTAGGTAGTAAAAGTTCCCAGACGGTTCAGGACAATTAAAAGGACAAGACCCTTAGGAAATTTGGAAATAAGTGTAAGCTGTGATTCAATTTTTATGTTTAAAGAATGTGTCTTCATCTGCAATGAACAGACAACATGTAGCGAAATTGTGTCACTCTTTTCAATCAGCTAGACTATGTCGATAACTGCAATATGACAGGGAGCTGCCGCCCAAGTTCTTCAACAACAGAAATTAACACGGCACGAATTGAAGAAATGATTCAAAGTGATCGCCCGGTAACTCTACGTGAAATCTCTTCAGAGCGGGGACTGAGCTATGGTAGCGTGCAACATATCGTTTCTGATGTGCTGAGATATTCCACGGCAGTTCTGTGAAAACATCCCTCGAGACCTGGCTAGGACCTGATTTCTCATAAGACGGGTTAAACAAGTTGGTCCTACGTTCTGATAAATGCCTAAATAGACTTGGTGACTATGTCGAAATGTGGTAGGCACGTATACCTCTAAATCCCCTTTTGTATTTTCTGTCTAGTAATAACAAATATTTTTTATTCCACTTGTAACCTTTTTTTGGGATCAACCCTCGTATGTTCTTCTTTACAACAATTTATATAAAAAATATGTAAATTAAAAGATAAGTTTCTAACAATACAAATAATTGGAACTGATAGTATTTTCAAAATAGCGAGCAAAATTATTCAAAAAATTTAGTTATTTTGTTAATACTACTACCTAATGCTTAGTAATATTATTTTATACACATGGGATTTTTTTTGCATATATCTAAGTATGAAAAAATATAGCATTTCATTAAAGTGAAGTGGTTTTCATTTGTATTTTTAGCATATGCATTATAAAACATATAATATACTGAACATCTCACTCAAAGCATTTTTGGGGGTTCAAAAGTCAAAAACTTACACGAGGCAGGCTGAGAGTTGTTGGACCTTTTCTTATTTAATTTATTATTTTACTGAATTCTTAGTTTGTGTTTTGTGACCTCGAGAGAATCCACAAAAATAAGCCTTGGGTTCCGATAAACAGATAATATTCATTGAAAAGAAGTAGGAAATAAATGCATAATGTATAAACAGTTTTATTCACAATATTAAAATTCATCTTAATTTTAGGTTCTACGTGTTCAATGCTAAATATGTAATAGCCATTATACAAAACACACACATACACACGCACACACATATATGCGTAATATGCATATACAATGTTGATTGTAAGCAAACGTAGCTGATTCAGAATATTGAGGAGATGTAATTGCAGATTTTTAGATAGGCAATTTAAGGGATGCATAAAAAAATTAAGAAAAAAAAAAAGGTTCAAAAACTATTTTCGCTTTTAGACTCATTACTTTCAAATGTTATCAAACGTCCTTTTTAAAGACCTAAAATATATATAACTGTGGTGTGTTTTCAAGTATTATGACATTAAAAAAATATTATCTTCATATTTGAAAGTATTACGATGTTTCAAATCATTATAATTGTTACACTGCATTTGAAAAAAAACACTTTATTTTGCATAGGCAGATGAATTCAGTGCAAAGTACATATATAAAAAGAGGGCTAAAAGACATGATACATCGATTAAAAGGAATTGCGATTTGGTTCAATGAGGTAGAGGGCAACAACATATCAGAGCAGAAGTCGTTTCAGGGCCATTGTCGAGCATTCATTGACAAAAGATTATGGCCAAAAGTAATGCGCATATAGTGTCACGACAACTAGACATATCAGATGGCACTACGTGGAAGATGCTGATAAAAAAAGCGTACATCTTTTTTCGAATGTGTGTGAGTTCAGCTACAACTAGGAACTGCAAGTTATTGATACTGTACGTTGTTTATTATTCCCATTGACTGTTCTTGTTCTAATTGAAATCCATAATAACTAGCCGTCGGAAATCATCTGCACTGACGAGGAATATATTTTTCTAAGAGGAAAAATAAGAACTCATAACTGTTGAACTTGAGACGTGGAGAAACCACGTGCTTTCCACGACATTTGTTCAAATCTGCTGTCTAGTATGAGCTCAATTGACAATTTATTCTTAATCCAATCTTCTTTGAATGCCATTATAGGAATGGACTTGTAAAATGCTTTATAATGATCCCCAAATTTCATGGCATGCCGAATAGTTTATTTTTTATGAGCTTCAGTAGCGACAATACCTTGCTTCTACCATCTTTATATAGGATTTTAACCCTCAATATAAATCACTCTGTGCACAGGAAATTTTGAGGTAATATTTTAACGAATATGCCCATTAATTGTTCCTTTCTCTATCTTTGTATGGCCCATTCTCCCACCTCAACTAGTGTAATTTTTAGTTATAAGACCATTTAAGCAAGGGGAATATAGGATGACTGTTGCAATTTCGACAGTACTGACCCGATAACTTCTAAATAACTGATTTGAAGGACCGCATAACTGTGTACAGATCACTGGCGATTATCTGTTGAACACGCTGTTCATCACCTTAGCATTTGAACCCACAATGAACAACATTGTTACGAATTTTGCGTAATAAATGTTTAAAATAGTGTAAATAATTTATATGTGGATGTATAATACTTCAATATGACCCTCTATTGTATTAATTTTATGCTAAAATTATAATATTCACAAGCAACGCCGTTCCTTACATTATAATGGTGATTCAGTGGGAAATAGGTAAAATCTTGGCGATAAAGCCAATTTGGCATCATTTTTTGATAACCATGCTGGCACCATTTTTATTGAGTTGGCGACTATAGGGATGTTTCTGGAAAGTACTGGATAAACAGCTAATATCACAATTAATGACGTAACCGGACTTTTCGGGAAAAATCCGTGCAGACTATAAATAGGGAGTCGAAACTAAGTTACTATTACCTTGAACCTTGAAGAGTCGACCAGCGATTAGTAATTACTTGGCTGTAAAGTAGGACGAGTGAGTACTTGTGAATAATCTTTAACTACTTGTATGTTAGGCACTGATAGTTGTGTCTGAGTGATGTAGAAGGTGTGAAGATATTCTGGGACTTATTCTGCGAACTTTGCTACTGAATAGATTGTATTTCTGCAATAAATTTTCAGAACTGTCTTGAGATCACATACAACCCTCGAACCCCGGTCTATGTAATAATATGTTTAAATCACTAAGCTGTCTAAAGAAAATAAGGAATGATAGTATTGACATTTACAGTGTGTTTGTGTTTCTATGCAACACGTCCTTAGTGGAATTTTTTGAACTATGGTATATTTTAAAATGTTTATTAACAATTATCAAGTTAATCCGCAATTAAGCTACAGCTACAAAAGGTATTAAATATGATTAGCTTCATTAGAGTCACCCAATACATGTGTATGAGTGTGTGTTTGAGCATTCAGCATTAATTTCAACCGTTAAATACATATCTATTCTTTCAAGTACATTAGATTCTCATTAATCTCTTCAAATTGAGTATCTGGCTCATCCTGATCGGTGAAAGTACAGATTAAATGAAATAATGCATAAAATCAGCCAAACTTTTCTTAACAAACCGCATAACTAAACGACAGCAGAGTAAGAATTATATGCCTTTTACAAAAAAACCAAATTAAACCATAAATGATTTCACATGAGAAAATTTTTGAAAAACACATGAAATACTTAACTCTAAAACTACTCAATAAACATTTGAGAGCCATTCGCTTAATTCATAACTGAAGCAATTAATCGAAAATGAATGTGAATTCATTTTTAAGGCTACAGATTTGTTTACTACAAACCCAGAACGATTTTCAGATTCATGAGAACCAAATAAATCCTTATAGTATTACAACTTAACAAAATATTTTTCTACGTACTCAACTTTTAAATCTAAATTTTTAAAGTTTATATTTTAATTGTACGAATTCTTTTTAAAATGTGTATGGTTATTTTAAAAACTGTGACACACATAGTTTCAATATATTTTTTTAAATCATGATTTCTTTGCATCATAAAAATGTTTTCTACATTTTTTTTATTGAAGAAAGAAATGTATCTTTTTACCCATACAAATTTAATAAAGTTTGGTATCTTTTAAAAGTTTTGTTAGCTTGATTATACATTAATACCATACATGGAAAAGATTTAGTAATTATTTAATGAAATTAAGAGATTTTTAAAGTGTCACTGTGAACATAAATTTTATCATACCTAATACCATTAAATCCCGACGTCTGGAGGAAGAAAATACGATTTCTTTTCAGGGATTTTACGATATTATAACTTGCTTCTTAACCTTCTCGGATATCCGTGCAATTTTTAATGAAAATTCATGACGACCCGAAAAGAAAGTTGATTCACTTATGTTCTAGTATACTGTGGTGCTTATTTATGCTTTAGTGAACCACGAGAGTATATTATTGAGCTAAATAAAGTTATATGTTTGCAAGCAGAACACAAAATGAAATTAGTTCCATCTATATACCAAAAATTAATTTCCATTAAAGAATCGTTCATGAAATTAGGAAAGGAAAATAAATTACTCTTAAATGGAAAACGATAATTCAGTTACCCTTCTTTTGAGATACACGCATTAATTATTAGAAGTGGAAGACATGATCATAATACACTTGAAAGGAATTCCTTTTCCAACGGATTATTTCAAAATAAATGAATACAATGTAGGAGAAACAAGTAATCGGATATTTTTTCGCGTGACTGTATTATTTTAATGGAAGAGTGGAATGATTTAATTGAAACAAGAGTGTGTTACAACGAGGAAGAAATTAATACACGATTCACTACAATGCTTTTAGTTAATGGATTGGTTAGTAATACTCGATTTTGGAGAATTTCATACTTTCGGGTCTCTTTTTTTTTTTAAGCTCAGATAAATGAAATTCTGAATACTTATTATAAATTAATTGGGTGTGTGTTGTTCTTTAAATGATTTTAATCATTTTTAGTTATTTTTATTTTTATATCCTTTTAATATAAAATACACTTCAAAGGAATATACTTTTTCCGTATAGAATGGCATTCAATATATTTTCCGTATAGAATGGCATTCAGTATATTTTCCTAAACCTGTATTAAAATATTTGTATGTTAAATCTTTTGGTATTCGATAATACATTTTTATGCAAAAAAAATGTTTTGTTGGTAATTATAAACAAATAATTTTTGTATCTGGTTTATTTTTTTAAGTCTATTTTAAGAGTAATATAACAGGGTTATTATCAGTCAAACTCTTCTTGTGATAAATACATTTCGTTAGTAATAATAACCATAATTACTTAATAAAGGTTGTGAGGACTGAAATTTTCTCTCAGTTCTGCTTCGAGGTGTGGAAGGAAGGGAAGGATGACTAGCCATACCAAAATTCAAACTATTTATTGAACACACAAGCTATCAACACAATTCAAAGAATTCAAACGAGATGTTCTCAATCTAAGGAATATGTGGTTTAAAGAACGAGATGCGCGAATTATGAGAAGACTTTAAATATCGATCCTCTTATATATATATCAGGATCAAATCTACTGCCCCAAATGTCTGAACAATATTTTAACTATAGTGGTCAATCGTCATATTAATTCTTTCATCTATCAAATTTTTGTAATACTCTATAAAATGGCCTAATACCTTGTGACGGATCAATACGCGTGATTATTCACCAAACCTCTTGGGGAAACTTTCGGGCCAGCATTCGCGTTAATTCACAGACTCTCAAGAAGAAACCCTGATATTTAAATTAGTTTGACTATATAAAGTCTATAGGTTTTGTAGATGTAAGATAGAAGGAGCAGGAGAGATGTTGCGGTGATTCGTAGGTGAGAATATTAGAATATTTCACTGAGTATTTCACAAACATACAGCGAGTTAAGGAAGGAGTTGCTAGGATATTAAATTATTAAATCAAGGATCTAAGATAGACTGAATTAGATTTATTGATCGGATCACTAGCGCTTGTTCCCTTTGTCTCGTTCACTTAGTGGTGTTTACTTAGAGCTGTTCATTGAGAATAGATTGCTTTCTTTATATATCACTCCTAGGGTCTCCTTTTGTAGTTTCACTTGAGATTGATTAAGTATGTTTGAAGAGTAATAAAATAATTATTATTAAGGAAGTTGTTGGTGATGCTTTGTTCCCCCCCACACCCTAAGGTAGGCAAGACGGTGAAGGAGCGGTGCCAAATAGGTTGCGCTCACAACCTGACCAGTAGCAATCTATCTTATCTCCTCATTTCCTTTATCTTTAGCTTGAAAACCTAGACTATATATATCCGAATTTATATGAATAATCAGGTTTTCTTTTTCAGAGGGTTGGCTATAAATAAACTTGATATGATAGACCAAAGATTTCCCATGAGGACTATATTAAAGAAAGGATGCGGATAGATTCATCACAAGGTCATTCTTAATCATTTACACATACATTAAATCTTTGAATAATCAATATCAAATAACATAAATATGTAGATTGATTGAACATATTTCTATTTTAACTAACAAAGTAATAACACTATCTACTTACCTTGGCATCGATGAATTTTCATGCTGCAAAAAATCGACAGTGGCCATGTCGCATGGTTATACGGCATGAAAAAAGTCCCTTGAGTGCCTGTTTGGCTTAGGTGTTCAAGGCAAAATTAAAATCCTAGGTAAGGTTTCGCTTGGCCAGTGCTCAGGTGCTTCCCTCCGTAGAAGAAACTGGACGTCAAAATTACTTGCAGTAATTCGTGTCACCTATATAATGCCGCACTAAAAGTTACACCAGCTCCTGGGGAATGTACTAGGTTTGCAAAGGTTAAATATCAATGCGCAGTCCCATTAGAGAAGAAGAAGGAATATGACTAAAGTACACGGGTTCTAATTCTATTCTTGTAAAGTTGTTTTGACCTAAGTATAGTTTCGATAATGCCATCAATGTTTAAACATCCATTTTTCTTCATTCCTTCCATTCACTATACTTCTACTGAAACAGCAAAGCTCGCTTTCTATTACATTCCAGTTCCTTCGTAAGGCAAGGTTCCCCTGTCAAATTTAGTATTAAAACAACCCCAGAGATTAGTAAAGTGAAATGCGAGTTGAAACTTTCTCAAATAGTATAAAAATACGATTTTGAGAAACAATATTTCTTGCTTAAAATTTGTATTGTGTCATGAAGAGACTTAGAAGCTCCAGCTTAACTTAAATATTCAGAAGTAACAGTGTTTCCCCCTATAACATTAAGTAGATGAAACGAATTTCTAGCTACTATTCCGACGAAAAGTCACCATGATTCCCCAAAGCCAAAGGACAAATGATCTTATGTCTAGACAGTAGAGGATGTCAAACGCCAACCAAGTCTACATAACAGATAACCGTAGATACTATGTTTTTAGTGAATGAAGAAAAGATGATCCTCAGGCGTTTTCCAGAGTTAATGGATTTATTGTGTTTTCTTCACAGGAGATATACTTATTTCAGTTAGTTTCACTTTTTTGTGTAAATTTTAAGTGGATGCTGCTCCGTTTCAGAAGCTATTATGAATTATATGCAGCAGCTGCTGCAGTTCAAACTTATCAAAACAATTTTTGAGAAGTGAACAAAAATATTCCCAGTGAAATTTATTTACATGTAATTTTCACCTTTAAGGTATCCGACTACCCTAAAATTGCGAATTTTGCCAAAAATTCACACATTTTTTTATGATTTTATTTTATACGACATCTCTTATTAGCTTTATAAAAATACCAAGATTATCATTTTCTGTTCACTAGAACAAAAACTACAAGTGTTTAAGTAAAAGCAGATGCAATTATTTTAAGCAAGATATATGTCATACTTTGAAACGCGTTTTACTCGAAATATGTTTTTTTGAAAATACACAAACAGGGCCAGCGATTGCTCAAAAAGTTTTGAAAATAATTAACTGAAAGATTTTCTGTAAGTTCTGTATAATAGTAGAATTGTTTTAACTTTCAGATTTATCAATCACTGTTTTATTACAAAATTTACAGTCCTTTATGTTAATATAATCACTGTTTGTTTTAAGCAATTTCATATAATAACTGAGATAAAATGTTATAGTTTTTGTAAAAGGAAAATATCTCTTATCTTGAAGGTCATTTCAAAAATGAATAACATAGCAACACATTAGAAGGAAAAAATTGAAAATTTGTTTATAAACCTTTGGTACAGAATGGGCCGCGTGTATGCTATTTTTTGTCAATTTTTGCCTATTTTTCCTATTTTTGTAATAATAATTTCTTTTTCTCTTCTTAATTTTAGCATATTTTTCTTAAAATGTACTAAACAAATCTAAAAATAACAAAAAAAAACTCCCCATATCTCCATTTCTTTAAAAAAAAGTTGTCACAACCATTCGGATACCTAAAAGGAAAAAATTCAAATTTTATTGCTTCAACTGAAAAATATGTAATAAAATAAAATAAGCAATTTTCTTTTTAATATATATTATTCAAATTGTATTGTTTAAAATTTATTCTGAGGCTTTTTCAATTTCATTAATACTAATTTTGGCTGTTTTTTCGGTAAATGACGCTGTTAAAGCATCTCTGTTGTTATTTGAAGAGGTCACGTGACTGGAGAATGTTAGGAAGTGAAGAAATAGAAGCAGCGATATATTTCTGGTATAACATTAATAGGATTTGGTTGAGCAAAATTGTATGGAAGTCGCTTTAAAAACATTAATTATATATATTTTATAATTTTGTATTATATAGAAGATATTTTCTTTGGAAATAAATTATATTTTTTTCATACATTGAGAGGCTGGATGTTATTTCTAATTATTTTACCTTGTAGGTATAACAAAATACAGTTCCATTGATTTTAATTCCAGGAATATTACTTTCACTTTCCGATGAGGATTTTTTGCACTTTAAATAATTATTCAATTTGCTCTTTGAAATATCTCCTATTCTTGTATATAATGTAAAGATGTATTGTAAACTCTAAAGTAATATGATAAACAAATTATATAAAATAACATCTTTTTTTAAATTTATATGTTTTAGAATTCTTTATGGATAAATTGAAGATTGAATAGGATGCTAATCTACATATTCTTTTGAGCCTTAACAGTCATTTAAATTTTTCAACTTTCAGTGAAGAACTACAATTTTATTCATTTTTGATCTCAATAAATATGTTGATAAGTAATATTTTCAATAAATTTGCATTATAGTAAGTACATCTACAGCGTAAAAATCGTAAAATAGATAATTAAGAAATTAGAATGAATTATTTGAAATTAGAATGCAACATTTTTTTATTCTTACTGTTTATGCTGTATTCCATTGAAATATTTAAAATGGCACGGATTATCTTACGGATCACTTATTTAAATAAATTACTTTCTGTTATTAAATTCATTAAAAATAATTTCTAATTTCTTATCTTAAATAAAAAGGAACACTTGTAGCGAATACACAATTCTCTTATATAATTCAGTCATGCAAATAATTTTAATATTTTAATCAAATATTTTTTTAACTGTGAAAAAAATTATTACAGATTATTACATGTAATCAATTCTATCAAAATAACCTTTTGAATTAAATTGCTAAATAGCATTTGGTTTATGAAGGAGATTTTAGCCAGCTATTAAATTCACTGTGAATTATTTATTAACATCCAAAAACTCTTATGCAAATATTTCTCGTATCTTCGAGACTAAGATCTTTTTCAAACTAATTCATATTGATAGCTTAATTAAGCTTCTAAATGATTCACAACTTTAAATTATAAAATTCAAATATGAATTTGCCACACCAATGTCTTGCTAAACACATTTACGAGCCCTTTAAAAATTAGTTAATAATTTGACATATTCACTAATTCTTATCAGTTAAATGCAAATTAAATAGAAAACAGTCATGTCATATAATCTGCTTTTCTAAATTTTAACTGCACTAATCGAATGAATTAATGAATCTTCGTCAAATAGAATAAATTGAAAGAGGTTATAAATGTTATGTACTTCACCATAACTGTAAATCATATTACCTATTTGACAAATTAAATTGCATTTTACGCACTTATAACTATTCAAAATGGATTTAATAATTCACAATTTTATAATCAACCGGTTTGCAAATGTTACACAGTTGATATTTAAAATATTTTATGTATATTTTAATTAATCTTCTAACAGCTGAAAATTGTAGCTTTGCATTGTAATTAATTAGGGTATTAACTTTGCATTAAATTAACATTAAGGCTTTTCGTGCATTTCCTCTCATTTTGAAACACGATCAAATGATGAGAATCTCATCTGAACTGGCACCCTTCACATTCACAACGTCCCAATGTGAGGAATGTGTTGAGTTCTGATATTCAAACGTACGTCATCTCCTATACCTGATGATCTTTGGAAATACGAAACTCCAAATCATTTACGTCCCTAGGCTATTACTGCGCCGCACAATATATGGCGTTCTAATGTAAGGGCCTCTTAATTTATATATGCATATTTTTCGTAGCAACTCAAAGGAGTAACTTTTTACAATTTTGATCGGCTGTCCATTTATCTTATTATAAGATATTTTTATACAAAAACTACAAATTATAAATTTAGTTATCATGTATATAAACGACTGGGGTGTCTTTCAACAATTCCTCAAGAATTCCTTCTTTAACATAACGCAAGAATTATTTTGCAAAATTTACTCTGAAAAGTAACATTTTTCATTTTACAAGACGAATGAAAAAAAAAATTTTTAAAAAAGTGCAACATTTTTTTTTAAAATTTTTTTTATTTTCGTTGATTTAATAACTGTTTGTTCTTCAGGGTAAACTAACCAAAACTTTAGCAAAGTTTGACAGCGAAATTTAATGTCGAGAAGGCATAAATATGAAAGCAGTTTCATTAAATATATATTTTATTGTTTAAATAAGGATAAAGTCAATGCGCTCGTTACTGGTGCAATCAAAATAATAAGTTGAATGTTAAAAAACATAGTTCACAGAAAAATAACATTACCTAGGCTTTGGTCAACCGATTCGAACCTTTCCTTCTACTGTCTAACATCTAATAGAACTGATCGAAACATCTTAAAAAAGCGAAGCAAAAAACCAGTTGCATGCGGCTAACATGTCTTCAGTCGAAGAGTTTAATCACTTCTCACATTCCGTCTGAAACCCACAATCATATCTCAACCAACTTCGGTCTCCTTAATACTTACACAAGTCAAGTAAAAAATAGTTAAATTTGCATTGCAGTTGTTGCCAACCACAAATCACGAAACTCGCAAGAAGGTCGTGTTCGAATCCGTTTATTTACTTGAGATCATGGAGCGGGGTTGGAAAAACATAAGGACACCATAAAAATTCAGATCCTAAAATAAATTTCTTCATGAATCTTTTCCAAATGTCTAACAATAACTAACAAAAATTATTATGTTTTTATTGTGTAATGATACTATATTTTATAATCGAAAATAAGTATTAACGATTTTAAAAGACATATTACATTATCAGTTATTGCACGTAAGGTAAATTTTAATGATTTTAAGATATAATTGAAGTCCATGGTAGCCTAGGGGTTACGGACTCGTAGCCAGTATTGTCGAGTCACAGGTTTGAATCCTGATACCACTGAAGACCCACCGTGGCTCAAAGTCCTCACTTTCGCGTGGTGGGAAAGTTAGGAGAGTGTTGTGCTGGCTTAGGTGGCATCCTCTTTATCTGACCGCGTTTTAAAGTTACAAGGTCCGTTGTCAATATCTCTGATTTTGTTTTAAGAGAGACGTTAGTAAACTATCATTACCACTTACTGAAAATATCATCGATATTTTTATAATAGATATTTTCTATTTTATATAATTTATGATGTAGCCATGGCAATTTAAATGAAAAAAAATTCAAGCACTTCATTATTTCATAAAATGCTTGCAGTGCATATGAACAATTCCATTCAATTAAATTCCGATTATTAATTATCCTAAAAGATCAAAGAAATGCTTAGCAATAATATTATACAAAACAGATTTATTATTCATTATTCTTAAATTCATTATTCTCAATAAATCAGAGACGGTATTTTTTACCCAGTCAAGTTCATATAATAAATTAGTTCGAAGCTCTTCGGAAAAAATGAATACAAAACATAGAGTAAAAGCCTAGATAACTTTTAATGAATCAACTGATTTTAAAGGCTTTTAGCGCTTGTAATTAAACAAAAGAAAGCCTTAGTTTTTTAATAAATAATTTTTAAAAAAGTACACATAAACCGTCATGCTTCAGTTTGAATTAGCACAAAGCGATATGATACTTTTAAGAGGGGAATAACAATTTTCAAAATCAATCTCTTCTTTCAACTGAATCAAAAACTTTGCTCTAAATTAAAATAGAAAATTAATTAAAATATACATCACAGCATAAACAAAGTGAACGTCGGTCAGTTCATGGGTTCATGTTAAGTCCAGTCAGTACGCTAAAAATCATGAAATGATCGATTTTGAGTTTTTGATATTTCTGAAATCTGTATTTCATTACCTTTCTAGGGATATAACAAATATGCCATATTTTCAATTAGAAGTATGTCAAAATGACTTTTAAAAAATCATCAACTGGCAGGCCACGCCCACTTTTGACAGATATTTGCTTTTTAAATATCCTGAAACAATTGCAAAGCCTTCTTTTTATTTATTCATTGCAATTAACTTTAGATAACAGTATAACTGTATGATTACCTGTATTAGTTTGGTGTCGGGTTTTATAGTTACAACATGTTTCCAAGTGTTTAAATTAGAATTATTTTTATTTGTGGATTATAACATTGACAAGGTAAGATTTTTTATAAAAAATACTGTTTTCTAAAAATTATATTTTTAAAATTGTGTTTATAAAAATAAAATGTTTCTAAATTTACTGTATGTGAATAAATACACTGCAAGTTTATATTATTTATTCCTTATGCATACTTGTGCATACTGAAGTGATATTTTAAAAATGTTAGCTAAGAGCACATGTGTCAAAAAGTGACAACTTTGAATAAATTCAGTGATGATAAATAACAGTTTGTTTTTGAAAAGACTAAATTTTTTTGAAAACTATCACTTCAGTATAAATATAAATGTTTTTTTTATTGTACAGACAAGTTTTTAAACTTAAATATTCAAAAGTTTCTGAATGAATGGTACCTACAGATAATTTACATATGTGCAATACCATTTGTCGTTGCAAGAAGCTGGTTAAATACATAAAAATACCTAATATCATGTTTAAAAACATTAAAACAGTTTTATTTTGGCTGTATAAGAAATCATTTCCCAGTAAAAAGAAACGTTTGAAATTTAAAAGTTTTAGAAACTTATGTTTGCATGTGAACACACAAAATACTGATAAAAAGTTTCGAAATGACGTAAAATCATGTTTTCTCAAATGTACACCAAAACCATATAGATAAATTTTTTCACATTATATTTATGATGATATATGCTCTACTTTGATATTTGTAATACACAAATGCTACAAATTCTTCAAAAACTTATACAGATTCTGGAAAATAGATGTAAATTTTACAAAATATCTCGTTAAACAAGAACTGAAAAATGCTATGTATGTATTTTCTGAGTATTTAAAAATTTTTTGCTTCCTATTTTACTTAAAATATATTGACATGATGCTAATGTTGAATAAAATGTGGCAAATACATGTTGTAATTCATAATTTTTGTGATGAAGTGACATTTCATATAAAAATGCATTTATCAGAAAAAGAGGATTTTCAAAGTGCGTGTACCTTTTTATCAGAATCCATTGACTATGCACACACGACAATTTTACTGAACATAACTGATATGTAACTATATATACTGAAGTGAGTTTTCTTTAATATTCCCAAAATATTTTTGTAAAATTCAGTTATCGTGGGAAAAAATGACAGTTTTCAAAAAATTCATAGTGATACTTTAACGTTGAATGATTTTGAAAAAACTTGACAATATATTTTAAATACTCACTTCAGTATAAATAAAAAAGTCTAATTACTATACAGACAAAATTTGAAGTTCTTATATTTAACAGTTTCTGAAAAAAAGGTGCATTTAATAGCTCAATTTAACATTAGCGGTACCGACTACCTTAAAGGCGCCAGGGACATATTTGGCAAAATTATGCCAAAAATTCGTTAATTTGTCAAAGAAACGTATACACAGTATTCGGGACTTAAACCAATTAACTGCCAGGTAAATTTAGAGCATCTTGACCTAGGTGCCAATATTTTACTTTAAAGAAAACATGAATTTTTACAAAAATAATAATATTATATACATAAGTTATTCGTATAATATTATAATAGAATTTAAAGTAATTTTTATGTAAAAAAAGAAGAAAAACACTTCGATATAACTCGTAGCGGGCGTCACTGAATAAGATATCTGTGCTGATGGTCACTTACGAGTTATCTTGTAGAGAATTTCAATTCAATAAAAATCTTCATATGCAAAGATATTCTTTTCTTTTTGTTTGATTTTACAAGCTCGTCATTAATTTCATCTGGCGGCAGTCAGATGTGTCATGTTATGTCGGATTTCCATACAGACGTGTAGTGATCCTCGCTGGGAAACACCTAGAAAGTGTTGGCAATTATAAAGAGTTGTAAAACAATAAAACGGAACTGATAAGTAATAACTAGCAGACCACAGTAAAACCATCAATGATACAAGAAAATCATTTTACCCTATGTCGAAATCTTCCTGCAGAATGACTATAACCAAAAAATGGAGGGGATAAAAATGTGACAGATCTATACGTGGTTCTACTAATCCCTTCATGACAGTTTTAGAAAAATATTTATTTCAACCAACTTTCGCCAAGTAAGAAATCGTGATTACGCAAATAAAGTATCTTATATAAATTCTGTTTTCGCGAGTTTGGAGTGTTGGCAAGTTGGAGTTAGCAAAGAGCTGGCGAGTTAGTTTGTTAGTTGAAGATTGAAGGATCGTGGAATTATTAAGAGATTTTGGAGTTTGTCCATGAAAGGATTACTGAGAGTGGATCCAACGACAGTGATTAAATCCAGATAAAGATCTCCTGCAAGATTCAAGTGTAGGATCTGTTTCATAAAAGTACAAGTATCGTGATCCTTGATTAATCAGAAGTTAGTTTATTAGAGTGTGACGTAGTTTATAATTAGCGTGTTTAAGCTATCGTGGAATCAGTTGAGGGTCCGTAGTATTATCCCGTGTTACTGAATCTCACCTCCGCGCTCTACTATCTGATCAGTTATCTTAATTAGATTGTTGTTGTGTCTAATTGATCTTTTGATGTCAATAAATTAATTAGACTGAAACATGTCTAGTGATTATTCAGTTTCTTCCACACACTTAGTCGGGTCTGCAGGTAGCCAAGGGGTTTCAGATGGAAGCAGGAACCATCCGGCATTATAAAAAGATGCTTCGATTTAGGGAATTAGTTATTATGCATTTATTTGATGGTGACTACAGCAATGCAGGGTAAAGTAGCAACTATAATCGAAATACAACTGATTTTCATTACTTAGAACATCTTCCTCCCACAGAAAAAAGTATGCCTACAAAGCCATGTCGAATGTGTACAATGCAAAAATTAAATAAGGAGACTTGATATTTTTGTCCAGTTTATTTAACAGCCCAGCACTTTGCGATGATTCTTGTTTTAAAGCCCATCATATACAGAAACAACAATAAAAATTTTTTTTTGAATTTTTGGAATGCATTCATATAAATGTGAAAGATGTCAGTGATATTCTGCCTGATGGATCCAGATCATATGTGGAATGCAGGCACTGCCCAGGCAAGCCACTGGATCCCAAACACCTTTTTAGCTGTCTTTCCATTGTTGGTGTCCTTTTTAAAATAGACAATGAT
>BMAO01020535.1:0-15990 GCA_019973975.1 Trichonephila clavata
ATCGGCGAATTAAGTTTTCACTTTTACATTTTAATCTTGTTTTCCGTAAAGTAGATATCAACACCAGAATTAAACCCTATAGCCCAAGAAATTTCAGTTTTATTTCAAATTAAGCAGTGATTGCGTAATACTTTTGAGATTCTACCCGAAGCACCTTGTGTTTACTTTATAGCTTTCTAGTATTGTCTTTTTTTTTTAATATAATACAGTGCACATGGTTACCGGTTCATTTAACATCAAAGTTTTAGAAAAAACTTATAACAGCGAATAACAGTACAAATTGATACGGTATAAAAAATTAATTTGTTAGCAATCAACAGAATAAATAGTAAATAAGTATCCTCGGCAGTGTTTCGTTCTCCAAGAACTTTTTGAACGTGACTAGATTTATTAAAGGGATTTTGAAGTTACTTATAGATTCTTTTTGTATGTTATTTTTCGCACGCTTGTTTCACCTAAGTAACTTTTGGATCTATTTCATGACGTTATTTCAGATGAGAAACTCGTCGTGTTAAGGAATCGTGATACATGTGAACATGTTACTGTTTAAATACAACTATATTGAATACATGAAAATTGGAGGGGAGTTAAAGAGGATTGCTACAGTGAATACCATGAAGTTTTTTGAAGGTTAGTAAGCAAAGATTCTGAACCTGAATTGTGTATCAACGAGATGGATTTGAAAACAATCCTGGAAAAACCTACTCGAAGATACAAGTAAAAGTAATTACTTGAGCTTAACTAATTGAGGCTTTATTTATAAATAACATAATTTATATATTTCGTTAAAATTTGGTTAGGGAAATTGAGCAGCGTGTATAAATAGATTTGATATTTTGATCAAAGACAAGTAATTAAAAAATATTTTAAGTCAATTCTTCCTTAGATCAGCAAAAAAATATTTAATTTAGTTACTTTTTATTAAATAGTTACAATTAATATAAATATGTATATACATATGACAGAATCACAATATTAAGTGGCAATTAATTTGTATTAATTATCTTTAAAGTATCGTATTGTTATCCAAAACAATCGTATATATAAAATTTCATTTCAACTTAATGATTTGAAACGTGAGGAGAAAAAATCTTTTTAAAGTTTTGACCCAAGTCGCTAAAAATGAAGCCAACGTAGCTGTATCTGTAATTCTTTAAATAATTATTTTCAGTCAATTCATTTTAATTAATTATAATTAAATTATCGTATTGTTACCCGAAAAATAGTGTATAGAAAATTTCAGCTCAATTGAGTGTTTTAAAATGATTTATTTTTATTAACGATTGAAAATTTGAACAAGATAAATGATGAAGTAATAGTATGAATTAAAAAATAAAACATAAATTAAAACTTCTAAGTCTGTGATATTTTTTTTGATCCAACGCTGTCTGTGCAGCCTGATTCTCCACAAGTTTATAATATTAAATAATTTTTAATCTGAATATTTCTAAACTTGATAATCAAATAAATCCTTAAAAACTGAATTCAATAATGCTTGTGTGTGGAAATCAATTTTTTCATTTAACAAAATGTTAAATTCTAATGATGGAAATGGACGGAAAGAGTAAAATAATTTTACATCAGGATGTTCATCAATTTAAAAAAAAAACATATTTTTTCCAATATTTTGCAATACTCCATCTTAATTCCAAATTATGTAAGAACAGCCATTTCACGAAAATCTATTATAAGTAATATTTTCAAATTGGGATGGAAACATATATAATTATTTCTTCTTCTGGTGCAGTTAAACATTTTTTTTTAGTTAACTTAAAAGTATTTTTTTTTCAGTCCAAGCTATCGTGCTGCTGTGTATTAGTTAAAACTAAGTTCTTACTTTAGATTGCAAATTATCAAAAGTGTAATTTTTTCAACGCAAAAGGAACATGTTAGAAAAAAATATTTATCTTAAAAGTGTTACGCTTTGAACACATATACAAAAATAAATACTTTAAAAAGAGATTATGTCAAAAAAATTCACAAAAAATTTATCCGTTAAAATGTTGACGGATTTTTGTCATCTAGAATCTTAGCACATACCATTAAAACCTTTTTATGAAATAATATTTTCTTAAAACTTATATTTCTAAAAAAATTTAAACATTTTTTTCCTGAAATTTTTTAAAGAATTTATTGTATATTGAAATTAATTTATCTCTCTTCTCTTTCTCGTGGCATTCACACAAAGCACACACATATATAGCCAAAAATAAAAGCAAATTATACATATATATATATATATATCTTTTTTACATTTGCTTCATTTTTTTTATTTTATGTAATATAGCTATATTTATATTTTTTTTATTTACATTTGTAGTTGTTTTACAAAGCAACTACATAAAATAAATATAAGGAAGAATACAATAGGTTCAATAAGTTTTAAGACTCCTCCCAGAGCACTTGTTCTAATGGCACCAGGAGTGTAAATGGTACCATGCGTCATAACTTCCATGGTCTACTGACACACTACCAACAAGTTCGGCGCATTTAGTTGAGTAGCTGAGAGAGGACGAGCGTTTATTTCAGAGAGGCGAGAGAGAGAGAAGTGATTATTTCTCATGTTGATTTTTTTTAAAGATAGAGAAAAGTGCTGTGATTAAATTTAACTCAAAACTTGGTAAAAGTACTTCGGAAACATACCAACTCATGAAACAAGTTTACGGTGACTGTTGTTTAAATAGATCAAATGTTTGTATGCGGTACAAGCGTTTTTTGGATGGAAGAGATACAGTAGAAGATGGTGAACGTAGTGGAAGATCAATTTCATCTAGGGGACCTGAAATTATTGTGAATATGCGAAATTTCATGGCAAACGATCGCTGGGCGTCACTGAAATTGCTGGAAAATCTTAAGCACCAACAAAGAAATTATTCGAACCATCCTGCATTAGGATTTGGGCAACACGAAATTGTGTGCTAAATTTGTTTTTCATAATTTAACCCCTGAACAAAAAGCAACGAGAAGTGCACATTGCAGAGATATTAATTATGCTCCTGAAAAAGATCCAAACTTCTTGAAAGTCCTTTGTAACAGATGATAAATATTGCAGTTTCCAATATGATTCTGAAACAAACCGAAAAAGTCGGAATGGAAGTCACAAAATTCAACGCAAGCCAAAAAAAAAATGAAGGAAAGTTTTATCCAAATTCAAAACAATTCTCATAACATTCTTCGATAGTAAAAGTATTATCCTCAAAGGATTTGTTTTATCTGAACGAACAATTGCAGATCAGTACTACTTAGCTGTTTTAAAGCTTTTGATGGTCAAAATTCGTCGCATTCGTCCAGAATATCGGGCTGAAAGCATTTGGTGTTTACTGCTCGACAATGCACCCAGTCACACCTCCCTTATTTTTCGTCGATTTTGTCAGAAAATAATGTTTTTATGTTGAACCATCCACTGTATTCACCTGAGTTAGCACCCTGTGACTACTGTTTATTCCCAAAACTTAAAATAAAGTTAAAAGGGTGTTATTTTGAAGATATTTCGACCATACAAGTAGATTTGACGTTTGTTTTTCAGGTCATTCTTCAAAAGATGTTCGATTCATTAATAAATCGCTGTCTTAAGTGCATTAAAACTAGAGGGTCCTATTTTGAATAAAAACCAAAACTGGAATTAATTTCTTGTTTTCCATTTCCTTTTGTAGACCGAGTCTCAAAACATATATGACGCACTGTGTATTTCTGCACAATCTTCCTTTTTGTTTAGATATTTAGATGTCTGATTTATTTAAGCGAATCCCATGAAGTGCTTACAATTTCCTAACATGAGTGAAAATGATAATTTTAAAAAAGATGATTGCAAGTGTTTATGGATAAGTCTAATGTTCTAAGTCACTTGTAAAGTACGGATACTTATATTATGCAAAGCGCAGCAAGAAACGATTGAAGCGATTGCTGTTGGACAAACAACTAAATTTCGAGATACCTCACTTCTAAAAACAAGGTTGAATGTATAAAAAACATAAAGTAAGCAAATATGTTTCTTTTACAGGATACATATCATCACCCTTACATTTTAAATTACGTTTTATATTTGTGCTGATATAATTTTCTTCTTGATATCAATTATCGCAAATTACATATATATATATATATAATATTTTTGATAAAAGAGGTGATTCTAATTTTAACATTCTTAAAGTGCTTTGCTGGAATTCAAATTTATCTATATCTATGTATGGAAATAGTATTTTTAATTATATTTATCGTTATAACGTATTAGTTAGTGATCAATTTAATATACATTTAAATTTTAATAACTTAATTAAACATTGTATGGAACATGGATACCCTGCTAATTTTATTTAGTGTTGTATTACTATCAGTTTAGTGTAAGAAATATGTAATAACAATAGCATTTTTAATTAGTTGTTCAGTTAATCGATAGATAGCACCTCATGCTACGTAAATTTATAATAATATATTTTATTTAAAGTTAATTGTATATGGCTGGGTTGTACTTTTATTTTCTATAAATTTTAAAATATTATTTAGAGTTTTTAAATGTATATATATAGACTTAATGTTATTTTATCATAACTTACTAATTTTAAGTGTGACTGATATTCTCCTTTCTGTCGCCCGGGGAAAATGGTTATGGCTGTACTCACACGTGGTAAGTCTTTTCGTCTAATATTCTAGTAATTATTATAGGCTATAAAATTATCGTTTTATATTAATAGATTATGGTTTTATTTGTAATAATAGTTAAACTTCTCTTGACATTTCTTACTTTCCCTATAGCCCAGAGTATTGGCAAGTACAGGGGAAGGTTGACTAGCCGCAAAACTTTGCTTAAACCTGCAATCCTGGTTCCTAAGGCCAGGAGTTTGCTATAGTACTACTGTGACTAAAACTTTATACGATCATGACTAATTATCTTAGGTCTATAACTATTTTAAGTATATATTTTTGAATTATATATCTTTATATATAAAATATTCGTGTCACAGTGTTTGTCTGCGATGGACACCGACGCTACTCAACCGATCATAATATAATTTTGCATACTGCGTGTCATTTCGTCCAACTTAGAACATAGGATGGTTTTTATTTCAATTAATCGCGCCATAATTTTTTTACTGCCTGAAATGTGACGAATCCAGAAAAAGCGTTGCCAGATTCCCGTAAGGGAATAATCGTAAAATGTGGCATTGCTCATGTGTCTGTGGAAGCAGATATTGCAAACCAAAATGCACGAAAATTAAGTGCCTGGCGTATTTCGGGGTGTGGAATCCGATTTTCGAGTCAGTTTCCAAAATTAACCGTAACTTTACCGGATAAAGCCGGTGACCGTATTTTAGACACACCATAACAGGGGCTTACGTTAAAAGCCTTGAATCGTGAAAGCGTGGACCCTGGCGTACTTCAAAATGAATAATCCGAATCCAATATCAAATCTGAGAAATAACTGTAACTTTGCCGGAAAATTCAGGACGACCATCAGCTTAAAAAAAAGAAAGCCATTTTTAAATTTCGTTCTTTGGGAAATGATTTCTGTTCCAATGCATAATAAAAAATTTATTCTTTCATTAACTTTTTGACTTGAGTCCTTTTGATTCAGGAACTTTTGATTAAAAATATATTTTTAAGAACAATTTCCTAATTCTCACAGACTGCAATATACTTTAAAACGTATTATTACTTCTTTAATAAGTATTCTTTCATAACTTCATAACTTATTAAAACTCATAGAGGACTGTTTTGTATTTCAGAGGAATCACAATGTGTTTTGTAACATATCTTTTAAACTACTTTTGATGTATTCGAAACATTTTTAATAACTTTCATCTGACAAAATTGAAATTTATTTTTATAAAGAAAGAAAAACACACATAAAAGCTATTTTTTATTCTGTTATTAGTTTTTTTTTTTTCTGAACATTTAAGAATATAGTTTTGATTTAAACTTCTGTAGTCAAGCATCATATACATAATATAAAAGAAAAGAGGCATGCAGTAAAAAAAAAAAGATTTAAAATTTCGCAATATAATTTGAAACATCATATTGAGAAATTTTAAAATTAGCCGGTTCAGAGAAAAGCAGTTAAACATTGCAATTTGAAACAACTTTAATATATTTTTAAGTTTTCATTTTAGAAATTCTAATTCTTTTTATTCGTTTAAAATAGAAAAGTATTTACTGAAGTTTTAATATTTCACATATTGTCTTGTAATATTAAACTGATTTAATAAAAGATAACTTATTATGAAAACCTGCTATTAAGAAACATGAATTTTTTATTTATTTTTTTCATTTCTTCGTTCAGCTTAATATTTTTATGTAGATTTTAAGATTATGGATGGGTTTATTAGATGAGTCAATAATTCTACTATAACAAGAAATAGACTGAAAAAAAATTTTAAGTTTTTTTTATTAGATGTACTATAACAGTAATACACATAAACAGAACTGTGCTTTAGCACTACATATTTCATATCATATATTCGTTTAACAAACTTGCTCTGATATTTTGTTTAAGTAAAATGTTAGGTAACCAAAATGCGAGTATATATTAAAAAAATTCATTACCTAAGAGGTGTTTAATTGCATAAACTAATAATTTATTAAACATATACCTATTTTGGAAAATATGTACTGTAAAACGTAGGGAAGTCAATAGTGCAAACTGGGAAAAACTTAATTTTTGGACTAATTTAGACTTTTATAGAGCCATGTAATATTTCCCAACCAAAGAGATGTGCGCCAAATGATGGACGTAAAAACCTAATTAGTGGTGTAAACAAGAGCATGGAGAAAAAGAAACAAGAGCATGGGATCCCCCAGCTCATACATATATTTCACCAAAATTTGATTCAAAAACGTCCCAACAAAAATTCCAGTGAGATGATTATCCTATTTATAATCTATTTATTGAATTTTTAAACAATATATGCGTTTCGTTACATGTGTGTTGATTTATTTATATTTAATTTATGAAAAGGGTCAGGTGTGACAAATAATATGCCAATATAGCACATGTTTTATTCTAAATCAAAACTCTACTATCTCGTTAATGTAATACAAAGAATTGTCCGAAAAAATAATTTTTATTTTTTATACTTCATGGAACAGCCAGATATTGTGATGATAACCTTTTTTCAACTTAAAAGAAAAAATACAATAGTCTTCCTTCTTAAAATTTTTATTTTTCTCTACATTTATCATTACCTAAGCAGAAATTCCTGGGAGTCCTGGAGATTTTGAGTTCCAATTATTCAGTTAACATTAGTAGAAAAGCGTTCAAATTAATTCTTCCCACTGCACTAACTAAAACTCTTAAATCATCTGGAAAGTATCATACGTGTCGAGTGCTTGAATTCAATCAGTAATGGCCTAATTGTTTCAAAGAGCTGTGTTCACAGAGCTAGGGCTTCGAAAGTATGCTGGAATGGTGATTTATGCAGTCAAATGTGGAAATATTTCGATAAAATTTCCGTTATCATAAACATTGGGAATTAAAACATAAGGCATATTTTTATAACCTTTGTGAATTTTTGGATGCTAGAAATTTAAACTATTTATTTACTAGCAATTAGGAAACCAGAAATTGTTTCATTCACAGGAAATATTGATATAATTATTTATGAGATTATCACACATTTTTCAGTTTTTATTACAGAAATTAATAATGTGTACAGAAAATGAGCCAGTTGAACAAAACACAGTAATTCGGGGGGTAGTTTGGGGGAAATTAAATCGAAAGTAAATGATTTCATAGAGTTAAATTTGGTTAAAATGCATTCTAAAGTTCCTATTTAGAGGTGTTTTTTTTTCCAATTTTTCAGCGCGCAAAGGAAATGGCACATTAAACAAAGGAATTCGGTGTTGAGGAAAACTTCGCATAAATCAAATTAAGGATAATTTGTAGTTCTTGGGAGCATGATAGATTTTATGTATGTTATATTTCCTTCAAAATCAAAGCTAATCAAAGAATTTTCGCTTATTAGTTGAAATATTGCAGTTTTACATTAAGCAATTATTTCCTACGAAGAAACATGTTGACTTTCTTTTGCGAACTAATTTGCTTTATCTTGCTAATTATGATTAAGTTCTGAGCATTTTGAAACTGATATAGTCTAAAATTGATACTAATATAATCTTCCAGATTGAGAAATCGGTGTGATATTTAGGAAGTTACTGGATGCCTTTGAAATGAAACATGCAAAAAAAATTCCTGTTCAGTTATCTGTGATTGATGTCACTGTTAATTCTAAGAAAAAAAGAAGACTTTACACAAATATTTTCACTGATATGTCATCAAGCTCATCATTCGAAAGTGCTTCTAATGAAAATACGGCAGTACAGTGAAGCATTTAAAAGTTCTTCAAAGAAATAGGTTGAAAATATTGACAGAACAAACTACTATGGCAACAAATTAAACATTAAACAGTGACCTGAAAGAGAAGAAAGGGAGAAATGACAAGAATAAAAGCAAGTAAATAAAAGTAGGTGATGATCAATCTCCAGATGAAACCACAACAAATATAGATGCACCAGCTGTATAACAGAAATCAAATCCGCTAACATGATTGAAATAATATTTCTTATCAAGCTAGATTTATTACAGTTGTACCTGTAAAATCAGCATACAGTACTTTACGATGACTAGTTAGTATGCTAATCCCTATACTTAGATGAAATGAATGAATTTTAACAGTAAAATGGGAGAATATTAAATTTTATATTATGTTTCTTTATTTTATGTTTGAATGCGGTAACTGAGGCAACACTAATTTCTGTTCAATATTGTCACATGATTTTATTCTATTTGCTCATCATATTAAATATGCTGGTCATTTATGCATAGTGCAATGATTTCTTGCCTTTTTCTTATGGAATATTAAGTAACAGTACTCAGATTTGAAAACTGGATTGCTTTGCAATTTACAATAAATTCCGCTCTTCATAATTCATGCGATGTAAGTTTGTTTAAAATTGCATAAGTGTATAAATAAGTGAATAAATAAAATAAGAATGCTTCCTTTTAATTAGGATAGAAGCATTAAAAACATGATTTGTACCGTTTATATTGATTATATTTCAAAGATGCATATTGATAAACTAAATGTCAAAAATACGCATTTACATATTAGTCGTTACAAAAACTCATGGCATTTGCGGATGAAAGTTTACACAAATAGCTTAAATACGGCTATTACGTAGTTATGAAGGGTGATTTTTGGGAATACGTGATTATCGCCAAACTAGAAAATAACCATATATGAAAATTTAAAATAATTACCAATAATAATGATTTTATTACAATAGAAATGCGCAAAATGTGTTCTCCATGTGTTCTCCATTCATTGATTTTCTGAAAAGGCAGTTCCTTCACATAACCATTATAATATCATTACTATTAAATATTTCAAGCATATAATTGAAGAATTCCTTCAATCTTATTGAATTTCCATTTTAGAGCCGTAACATACTCACTTTACTAAAATAATCCATAAAAATAAATTGTATTCCACGCAACAAATATTTAGTCTTACAGAAAACACTTGATATTTTATATTTTTTTCATTTACAAATCATTCCCTTTTTGTACAAAAATGGGGACATTTTCAATTTCACGCAAAAAATAAAGATAGATCATTATTTATTCTTTTCATGATATGTTTAGAAAATATTTAAAATTTTATTTTGGATTTAGCATTAATATTTATAAAGTTAAAGTTTTTTTTTTTTTAAATTACTTAAAAAATACTGTATTGGGAGACTCAAATAGGCTGTAATGAAACCCTATTGTTGCTCACTGTATGACTTATCTAAGTTGTATTGTTTCTCATTGGAGTTAGGCGATAACTTGTTAATTTTGGGATTGATTTGGGCTGTGGTTTATGCGTTTTTGAAACATTAGGTATGTGTCTATCTTTAATCTAATACAAGGGCGTCTAACTATGACCACTTGTGGGCCGCATTGCAAAAATAATTTTTTTCTGGGCCACACATACAATATTTTTTTTTAACAAATTGAAATAAAAAAACTAATTCTATGTAGTTTTATTAAAATAAATTAATTCATTTTTACTATAATTTTTTTAATTTTGAATTAGACATGAACACACATTTATTTTAAATTTGTAAAAGTTTTGTTTCATTTAGTTTGGATTTCATAAAGATGGAAAAAGATCAAGTTAATGAGATGAATGAATTCGTGCATTTGTGTCGAACAAGCAAATCGATATCGGGTTCAATAGACGAAGTTGGAATTCTTAATGCATTTTCAAGATGTTTGTCAGTGATCTTTGTCCTGTTTTTGTTTTTATATGCCTCAGTCTTGGAAAATAACTGTTCACAAATATAAGTACTGCCAAAAGCTGAAGACATTAATAAAACGTGAGTGTGAAAATGAAGACATCGAGCGGTGTAGATAACCTTTATAAAACTCCAGTATTGAAACATTCCCAAATTTTTCTTTCAGTAGAATGTCACTTTGCAGTTCAATGCATTCCATTTGAAGAATTGAAGTTAATTTATTTATTTCTACAGGAAACGGGGTATAAAGTTGATTGAAATAATCTTCGTTTTTTCGAAAATTTTGAAATCTCCCAAACCTATCAGTTAAATCGAAAATTAATGCAGCATATTTTTCATATTTTGAGCAAACATTTATTTTCTTTTAATAAAAATGTGTAAATTGAAATATTTTTATAATAAGCATTTTAAAAGCTTTTGGGCTGCACTTTAGACAAGCATGATCTAATATATTGGATTTAGACAATGAGTTTAGTGCAATTATACAGAATTTTCCCTATTTAAAGAAAGGAGAAGGTCGATAGGCTTGTAAACTTACTTAACCCACCGTAAGTAGTCCTCCACTTATTAAGTTTATTTCTTCTCCATCTTGAATTCTAGGGAGTTTCCTCTTCTGCTTTGGTGTTTTCGGTTTTTTCTTTTTATATCAGGTTACTTTTGTTCATTTTTTCTAATTACTCTTCAAAAATTATTAATGCATATATACACTTTAAGAAAATCATTCTCTACTTTTATTAGATGTACACTTTAAGAAAATCATTCTCTACGTTTATTAGATGTACACTTTAAGAAAATCATTCTCTACGTTTATTAGAAAATGTATCACGGTTTTATAAAGGAAAACTGTAGTTATAATCAGAACCTACCTTTCCGGGAAAAATGTTGTATGATATGGAGGTTAAAAAAAGTATTTAAAAAAATAATTTCAAAATTTAATATTACCACAAAGGGTTTCATTTTTCGAAAAAATGAAAATTAGTTAATTTTGTGATTCTAAATTCTAAATAAAAATTTTTTCCACAATATAAATAACCAACAACTATGATATTATTGATAAATGAGTACTGGGTAGTTATGAATACAAAATACATTGCAACATTTCATAAGCCGAGCTCTATCACCGCACCGTCGAATCAGTCCGATTAGGGCCGGCTCTAGCAATTTTACTTCCCCGGACAGAAATGAAAAATGCCGCCCCTCTCCCCAAAGTAAAAAAAAAACTATTATTAAAAAAAATAAAAATTGTTCATAAGTGCACACCTATAAAACTTGAATATTCCTTGCGAAGAAAAAGGGAGCTAACAGTACATATATATATATTAAAAACTAAAGCATAAAAATTACCATTGTTTTTTTTCTGACTTTTAATTCTGAAAACTTTTTGATCAACTTGTTCAGCTATTTCATGTTCGATAGTTACTGTAGCTAAGCCATTTAATCTATCTTTAGAATGTGTGAACTGTAAGAGGTTTTTTTAATTAATTTCAATTTTGAGAAACTAATATCTACACTTGCCAAACTTATTAGCAAAGAAAGTAAAATAAATGCAATAGCAAGATTTGGAGCAAATTCTA
Organism: Trichonephila clavata; assembly: GCA_019973975.1. Classification (NCBI taxonomy): domain Eukaryota; kingdom Metazoa; phylum Arthropoda; class Arachnida; order Araneae; family Nephilidae; genus Trichonephila; species Trichonephila clavata. The sequence goes on from BMAO01020535.1 coordinate 11,847, forward strand.
AAACTGAAATAAATTTTAAAACTTCAACTGGGCTTTCTTTTTTTCCTGCTAAAGCTGAAACTGACATTATTTCATCTGCTCAATCAAGCGCGTTTACATCCAATGATTCTCCATCGGTCAACATAATTTCTAAATTTTTGACAGTTTTTAATTAATTAAAGTTTTAAGGGTATCTCTTAAATCATATATATTGTACAAAAATGAAAACAATTACTGTTAGTACTCATTAAATTAAACCTGCATTCCAAGGCATTAACTGCTTCGTCCAATGTAAAAAAGTAAAACTCTATCTTGAATTTTAATTTAGGATATTCCATCGGATCATCGAACTCTGTGACGTGGTTGCGTCACCTCAAAATTAGCAGAGATATCAATCTTGACGGTAAGTTCTTTTGCATCACAGTGCATTTTATCAAAACTCACATCCTTAAAAAAATCTTTACAATTTCTTGTGAGTTCCATAGTAGATGGTAGATCATAATATTTTGTTTGCAATAGCTTGCTTATTGGATTTTAATGCAATTAAAGATTTTATACCAAATAATGATGGTCACAGGAACTTGAATTGTTAAGTAGAATTTAATAATCCAGATACCTCATCTCTTATAGAGTTGTCAATTTCAGCATTATTATAAAAACTAAGCATCATAAAAACCTCCCAATTGATAACTTAGGGGTTTAATAGCCTCTATTCAGCTTTCCCGGTTATTTACACTAAGTGGCTTTAAAGTTTTATGCATTTTATACATTTTAAAAGTATAACCCAACGCAAAGTTGATGGGGGAAAAAAAATTTTGAACTATATTAAAAAAAGTACAGGCTTCTAAGGATGCTTTTGCCATGTCATTAACCACCAAATTTAAACAGTGGCTACTACATGGCACATAGATTGTTCGCGGATTTAACATTCTTATTTTAAATTGAGCCCCTGATTTCTCGCCTTTCATATTCACTCCGTTATTCTAGGCCTGCCTCCGCACATCTAGCAAATTTAGCCCTATTTTTTTCAGTTTCTCAACTATTAAATTTGAAAGTTCTCTTCCAGTTAAACTTTCAACTGGAAGGAAACCCAAAAAACTCGCATTAGTTTTAACGATAACTTCGTTAGAATTAGATTTCTCAATACATGTATACCTTACCATATATGTCATTTGTTCGATCTTGCTGGCATCAGAGGCGCAATCTAAGATTAGCGGACAATATGTAGTCTGTTTAATTTTATGAACTATGTATAATTTAATATTCTCATATAAAGGAGAAACTATCTCGTTCTGAATATTTTTCCTTAGATAGTGTACTTAAACTTCTTCCAAATTTTCCATAAAAAGAAAGTATTTTTAAAATTTGGTCCAAATGCCGTCCCTAAAACTTGCCGCCCCGGACATGGGTCCAGTTTGTCCGACCCTTGAACCGCCCCTGATCCGATCCAAGTGTTTTCGTTTTCCGTGTTATCTTCCTCTGTAATTTTGACCGAAACTTTTTTGTAAATATAATTTTTTCCAAAGAAACTGTTCAATGTGCCTAGTGTTTTTATCCTCTTATAACAATTTAGTAGGTGTTTCCTCATCGCAATATATGATAAAAAATACTAAAGCATCTGCTTTTCTTTAATAAAAAAAAAGTTACTATGGTTTTTTACCATAAGAGAAAGCTCAAATACCTAAACTTCACTCCTCTTGTGGCAGGACTTAACGTAAAAATGAATATTTTATTTTTTTCCCTTCATTTATGCACCAGAGAACAACTTTTCCTCACCTGTAGACCCACCGTATAAAGAAGGGCGACACACATTAAATTTGTCGAGGCTTAAACGTCCTCCCGTTCGGGAGATGTATAAGTTAGGAGAGAGGGATGCCAGCTCAGCTGTCGTTTTTGTCATTTGGTTTAAAATTACGAAGTCCGTAGCCAATAGCCCTCTTATAACCTTACAGTGAGACTGATGCAACTCTCACTCACTATTACTCCAAATCAAATGGTTTTGAAATTTTGAAAAATTATTTTTCAATCCACCCTAATGTATGTATAGATACATACAAATATACAAAAATTAATAATATAGTAGTTTGTGTTATAACTAGTCTATATTTCAATGTAAGAAAAAATTCCCGGCAGAATAGTCTTAATTATACAGTAGCAAAACTCTAAAGCTTAGAACTAATAATGAAAAATAGACTATATGTAATGAATATTGTATATTTAGAATTCTATTTGATGTCTATACAGTAATGAAATGCTTGCTGATATAAAAGTAATTCTACAAATTATTTATCTTCTGGTACATAGGTGCTACCTTCATCTGCATAAAATATTACTTTTTGAGTTCCTTTCAACATCAAAAGAAATAGTTAACAAATTCGAAAGGGAAATAGAAGTCTAATAATAATGATACTATGTATACTGTATGTAAATGTATAATAAAGATAATGTGTATACTGCTTTTATAGTAATAAAAACTAACTCACATACCTAAATGCAGAAAGTTGTAGAACTTTATGGATTATTTTATTCTAAAATCATAAGAATATTATGTAAATAACTAGTCATAACCTTTGTTGTAATGTAGAGCTCCTTAAAGGATAAATTATGTGTAAAGAGATACAGAGTAAATACATAATTTTCGAAAGGTTATTAAAACAACTTTATTTAGTATTTTATCTCCCTCAAAAATATTTTATGAGCATGTAATCAAAAGTTTTAATATGCTCGTGCATTTAATAATGAATGAATATGAAACACATCATTCTATAGTATTTTGAAAGTAATTAAAGTGCAAATGCCTCACTCATATAATGAGTAAGACGTACATGTATTAATAACAACAGCAAAATAGTTATAAAATTTGAAATTTTTCATAAAATAATAATTTTTTGGAACCTTTTTTCTATGATTTTGAGCAACACAAATTTGTAGAAGCATATCGTATTTGAAAACTTTTTGAATATATTATAAATGGAAACAACAATAATAGTCAAATTTTGAGCGATGAATGAACTGAGATATAACAAAGCTTTTGATTTATTTTCTCTGTTTAGACAAATAAGAAACAATATTTTATTGTTTTAAATTTATGCCACTTAATCCTTAAGTTAAGGAGCATAATCTTTACATTTTATAATATCCTTAAATTATGATTGTTATATTCTCGTTTTCCTCATCACTAATTTAAAAGAAAACGGTTTATATAGCTTCATAGTCTTGTTCATAATTATTTTAAAACCTTTTTTCATGGAAATTTTTGAAAAAAAATAAGCTTTATAGTAGTAATTTATTCTAGCTAAGAAAGATTGACTGAGGCTTTCATCCCTTCAGTGGGTCCATAAATGAGTACCAAGCTTGCTTGGGCACTAAACAAAGGGTTTTCGCGTCAGACTGACCACCTAACCGGAATATTTGCTTATGCAGCCCAGTTTCCAAAGTCAAAAAAAACTGAGATGAGCACAGTTGGTGATGGCTTTCATGGGCTGTTGCGCTACTGAGTTTAGTTTAGTAATCATTTAACGCACCTTTGTGAACTTAATAATAATTTATATCTAGAAGAGAGTTATTGAAAAAACTTATAATTAAATCATTGTTCTCTTCTTATACAGAAAAAATCAAGCTAAAATGTCTTCAAAGCTTACCTTTTTTCTAAATCTAAACTTTTCTTCCGAAAATGTTCTTTTTCATCATCTTTTTCTCTAATTTTTTCTTCATTTATATATTTTTTTCGGCGTGTTACTATTTTTGAATGTTTCCCACTACTGTTCAATTGATCTTACTCACTATCATATACGCAAAAAGACACAAATTAGAAAAAAAAATTCAGCACCCATCGAGCATCCGAGATCATCGCGTGTCCTATTTAAAATAAAGTGCGTGTGCTGTTAGTGGAAAAACATAATCACATCTTTAAAATCAATATCACAGAGACGCAGCTGGATTAGCCTTGAGGCTTTATACTTCTGTTAAATATATAATTAGGAAACAAGTCATATAAGGTAAATAATTCTACTGTTCAAATCAAGACTTAAAACTAGTGTTTCTCAACCACTGGGCCGGGCATTTTTATATGCCATCAAATTCTCTTCAAGTGTTCTGCCAGAATTTTTTAAAGGGGTTCAACCATGTGATGGGTTCAAAATATCAAAAAAAATCCATAAATTTC